>JAGKTI010008696.1:0-17008 GCA_018397915.1 Birgus latro
CGTGGTAGTGAAATGGCAGGGGACAGAGTGACATGGAGGCGATTTGTTTGTGGCCACCCCGTTCGGGATTGAGGCGTCTGGCAATAGATAGATAGATAGATAGGAATGATTTAGAGACGTTATTTATCATATTTAGCATACCATTTTCGCAATATACCATACAAGAGAGTAAACATAAAACAAATTACGGAAAACTTGCTCTCCTCCGGATGTCTATGGGCGTAGTAGCGTATCCATCTATGGGCATACCAATCTCATGACAGGCCGTTGCGATTTAGGGTTATCCGCAAATTTTGGACGCTTTCCCAAGAAACTGTCCATACAGTATCATATTACCCTGTAAACCCCTAAAAACCATGTTAACCTGAAACCAGCATAAAACATCACAAACATATACTGTACTACTGTATACAATACAGTACTGTACTTTACAAATGAAGTTGTTAGTGGTTATGGTTATCAGAATTTAGGGTAATTTTGTTGCTGATGACTGTCATGGACTTCAGCAGCAGTGTGCATAAAGACCTTAAAAACAAATTCTTGGACCTGAATACAGCATAAAATATAACAAAATATACACTGAACCACTGTTTAAAAAACTGTAATAACAAAATAGTTTTTAATGGGTATGGTTATAAGAAGTTAGGGTAAACTATGTAGATGGCGACTTCCCAGAGAAATTCGCGAATAATGATCCTGCAAATGTGGGGGAAGACCTGTATGTTGCTAACTTTCTTACTCCCATAAGGGATAGCTACAAATGAATTGCCTACATGTCACCCTTTTCTCTGCCATCAGGCTGCCCTCAGTCTAACATCTGTCTGTCTATTGCCAGACGCCTTAATCCCGTAAGGGGTGGCCACAAACAAATCACCTCCATGTTGCCCTGTCCCCTGCCATTTCATTGCCCTGCTCCCAGCTCACACTCCCCTCTCATATACCTCTCCACTCCATCCCTTTACCTCACTCGCATACACTCTTCTCGTCAGTCTCTCACTCTCCTTCCTCTCCAAGTGGCCAAACATATTACTCATCATCCCCCAAATATACTTATTTACTGTAAGGAATTAATTGATGGGAAGTTCTCTGTGGGTGGTGAGCTACTGCCAGGAGACTGTTTTTTTGTTTTTTTAAAATTCCTAACTACTTTGCTTCATTACCTTTTAATTCTTCCAGTCTGATGATGTCCCTGTTTAAGCAAGTAGGTTTTCTGTTCCATATCAAGATTTGTATAGCACAAACCAACATGATTTTCAGACCCACTCATAAAAGTTCATTTGGGGAGAAAGTGCATTTTTATTATCACGATAGATGCAAGTGTACATTTTATTGATTCAGCAGGGATTATTTTGTGTAAATAGATTGGAGCAGATGGGGGATGTGGAAGGTGTGTGCAAGATATTCACAGAAGAAATCTGTACAGCATGTGAGGTAGTGTGTGGGATGAAGAGAAGACGAAAGGGGGTTCATGGAACAGCATGGTGGACTGAAGAGGTGAGAGAGGCTGTGGCACAAAAGAAGAAAGCATATGGTGAGTGGATGAGGAACAGGGGCATCGAAGAAGCTGAGAGACGGACGACAGAGTTATATGTAGAGAGGAGGAGAGAGGTGAAAAGATTAGTAAGAGAGAGTAAGAAGAGAGTGGATAAGGAATTTGGAAGGAATTTGAGTGCAAAGTGGAGGGAATGTAAGAAAATGTTCTGGAAGGAGGTAAAGAGAGCTAGACGGTGCCAATGAAGTTACTGGGGATGTGAAAGATAAAATTGGTAGATTACTAGTGGACAAGGGAGAAAAAGTGAACAGATGGAGAGAACATTTTAATGAATTGTTGAACATAGAGAATGAAAGTAATGCAAGTATAAGTGGCTGGGGAATGGCTGAGAGAAGGAGGGTCGTGAGAAGAGAGGAAGAAGTCAGTAGGATGGAAGTGGTGGAAGCAATGAAGAAAGTTAAAATTGGGAAAGCCACAGGAAATGATGGAGTGTGTGGTGAAATACTGAAGCATGGGGGAGAGATAGTAATAGAATGGATGTGGAAGGTGTGCAGATTGGCCTGGGAGGAAGGTAGAGTCCTGGAGGATTGGAAGTCAGGTATAATTATTCCTCTATACAAAGGAAAAGGGGAAAAAGAAGTGTGTGATAATCATAGGGGAATTTGCCTTCTTAGTGTAGTAGGAAAAGTATATGGTAGGATACTTATTGACAGAGTTAGGGAAATAACAGAGGAATTAGTTGAAGAAGAACAGGGAAGTTTTAAGAAGGGAAGAGGTTGTGTAGACCAGATATTCATTCTTTGATCTTTAGTGGAAAAGTTTCTAGAGAAGGGCAAGAAGTTGTATGCAGCCTTCATGGATCTGGAGAAAGCATATGACAGGGTGGATAGACAAAGATTGTGGAAAGTATTAAGAATATATGGAGTGGATGGGAAGTTGTTGAAGGCAGTGAAGAGTATGTATGAGGGTGCTAAGGCTGCAGTGCATGTGGATGGCAAACTGAGTGAATCTTTCCATTTGAAGATTGGATTGAAACAAGGATGTGTCATGTCTCCATGGTTGTTTAATCTGTACATGGATGGGGTTATAAAAGAGACACAAGGTCGGGCAGTGGATGTTGGAGCGGCCCTAGTGAGAGAGGGCAGTGTTTGGAAACTTCCTGTATTGTTGTTTGCAGATGATACTGTGTTGTTGAGTGAAGACGAAGGGGAGCTGCAAGGCTTGGTAAATGAGTTTGGGAGAGTGTGTAAGAAATGGAATCTAAAGGTGAATGTAGGGAAGAGTAAAGTGATGGTCTTAGAGAGAAGTGAAGCCAGTAAATGTACAATGAGATTGGATGGGGAGGATATGGAGAATGTCAGTGCATTTAAGTACTTGGGCAGTGTGATGAGTAAGGATGGAAGTCTGGAAGGTGAAGTGCTCAAAAGGGTGCAGCAGGCTGGTTCGTTGAAAGCAGTGATAAGAAACAGGGAAGTGAGCATGGAAGTGAAAAAGTTGTTACATGACAGTATTGTGATACTGTACCAACTAACATACGGAAGTGAAGCTTGGACGCTGTTGGAAGGACAGAAGTTAAGACTGAGAGCAGTGGAAATGAGTTATTTGAGAGGAGCATGTGGAGTCACATGGAGAAACAGACTAACAAATGAGGAAGTGAAGGAGCGTTGTGGTGGGGATGTGGACGTGATAGGAAGCATTAGGAGAAACACGTTAAGGTGGTTTGGGCATGTGGAGAGGATGGAGAGTGAAAGACTGACGAGGAGAGTGTATGTGAGTGAGATGGAAGGGAGGGGGAGGCCGAGGATGAGATGGAGGGATGGAGTGGAGAGGTACATGAGTGAGGGGGGTGAGTTGGGAGTGGGGCAGTGAAATGGTAGGGGACAGAGTGACATGGAGGCCATTTGTTTGTGGCCACCTCGTGTGGGATTGAGGCATCTGGCAATAGATAGATAGATAGAAATAAACAGGACATCGAGAGACTAACAAGGAGAGTATATGTGAGTGAGATGGAGTGGGGGAGAGAGGGGGAGGCCGAGGATGAGATGGAAGGATGGAGCGTAAAGGTATGTGAGAGTGGCAGCTGTGAGCTTGGAGCAAGGCAGTGAAATGGCATTGAACAGTGTGACATGGAGGCGATTTGTTTTTAGCCACCCCTTACAGGATTGAGGCATCTGGCAATAGATAGATAGATAGATAATATTCTGAAGACTTGCCTGAGTTGGTGTGACCTGTAGATATACATATATTTTTTTAACTACCATTAGATGTTTTCGTTTTAATGAGTTTCCAAAAAGCTACTGATGGAAAATGTATTATCCAGCTATGAGTGCTTTAATAGATTTGCACCTGTTCATTACTGTTTGAAATTAAATGTTGGTTTCTGAGTAATCTTTTGCTGTAAAAGGATCATGTTTGGTATAACTGTTGCTGAGAAGAGGGAGAGTGATGGAGAATACACATTAGCTTTCATCATTGTTGCAGAACTGTTCATCGATACAGACAAGAGAAGGTACAAGGCACTTAAATTCAAGAGGCTGAGTGTTCTCAGTCTGCTGCCAGCACTGGTGGCTAAAGTGGCCAGGGATGCAATATGCAAGGTAATGTACAGGTATTATACTGCTCTAGCTCCTAAGTTGATATTAAGACTTCCTCTCTATATATGTATTTTGTTTTATTTCTGCTGCAGCATAAATATATTTAACTTTGTGTAGACCTCATGTAACAAAAGGGTTTGAAACAACTTTTCAGCCTGATAACCATCGATACATTCTTTCATCATCCTGCTCAGTATTGCCCCGTAAGGAGTGCAGGGGCCTTGGGCTAGGCTGCCTAGTTGAAACATTTACAGCAAGGCAAGAATGACCAGTTGCTCACTCCTTGACATTATATGAGTAATAAACCCCAACCAGTCTTGAGAATCAGATCCTTTTAAGCCACATCCAAGTGGAGTGCCTTAACCACCAGGCATCTAAAGCTTGTATGAAGGTAATGGGACTGTGCTGAAAGCCCACCCTTGATCTCCTTGCATTTGTAAGAGAGCTGAGCTTTTCTAAATTATTCATTTTACTGCTAGGTGATTTTATTGATTCTAGGAATGATGTTGTGAAGTGAAAGGATTACTATTGAGGACTTACATTGTTTCATGAAATGTTGAGTTATGCATTGTGATCATTAATTTTGTAACATACTTACATATTTATTTGGCCTTACTCTTGAATTTGTAGACTTTTTATCCCCTCCTCCTCCTCAGTTTATTTTGACATGTATCACATTAGTACTCATGTTTGTGTTATTTATGCAAATACAGTACAGTATGTCAGCATTACAAAAATATAAATTATGCAAGTTGTAATGTGCAAAAATAAAAACAAAATAAGGGTTGCTTGAGAGTTTTGTCAAGAAGAATATCTGTTATTTAGTACAGTAGTGTGACTGCCATCTACCCATCATTCACCAGCATACTGTACATTGACTCCATTTTTCTCTCCGTTCTTCTGCATAACATACTGTACATTAGTGGTAGGTAGGTGGACTGTCATTAGATATTATTCAAGATTGACCTTTGGCCGTAGCAGGGCATGGTGTGTAGGATTTCAAGTTCATTAACCCGTCCAGTCCCGACTGGTTTTTTACCCAGCCTACCCCCAGGTCCCGACCGATTTTCGACTTTTTGTTTTTTGGCTGAAACCTTCGCTTTTGGTGAGAAACATCAAAAATTCATAGAGAAGTTGTGATCCTGAGGTAAAAAAATGTTGATACAGGTGTCACTCAACCTTATGTTTTCCTTCTTTTTCAGGGTACCTAGCTAAAGAAAATGAACTATGGAAGGGTTAACTAATTCAAGCCACTTTAAATTACGTATTTATTTCATTTATTTGGTGCGAATTTATGTGTAGTACAGGTCTATATTGGTTTTCACACAATAATATAGGCGTTTATAAGCATTGTTCACTCACCCAAAACCCCAGTATATGGCACCTGCCTTTACGACATTACCACCTCATCACTTCTGTTTGTTTCTACCTCTAGCTTCTTTGTTTCTTTGTCCTCCACCTCAGGAATCACTTTCACCATGAATTTCGTCATTGGAGAGACCGTGGGGGAACATACCTTTACTAGCTAGGTTACTGCTAACAGGTGAATTGCCCAGTGTAGGGGGGGGGGTTAGGTGGGGCCAGGCAATATCCCTGCTTGACAGCAGGTAGAGGAAGGTCTCCCACATATGCCTACCAAAAATCACCCACGAATGTAGAAGTATTTGTTACAAGGAGGGTAGAAAAGTTACAAGAGGATGGAATAAAGGCTGAATATAGAAGGGAAGTGGAGGAGCGATTGGGTAAATATAGATTGGAGCAAATGGGGGATGTGGAGGGTGTGTGCAAGGTATTCACAGAAGAAATCTGTGCAGCATGTGAGGTGGTGTGTGGGGTGAAGAGAAGAAGAAAGGGGGTTCAGGGAACAGCATGGTGGACTGAAGAGGTGAGAGAGGCTGTGGCACAAAAGAAGAAAGCATATAATGAGTGGATGAGGAACAGGGGCGACGAAGAAGCTGAGAGACGGACGAGAGAGTTATATGTAGTGAGGAGGAGAGAGGTGAAAAGATTAGTAAGAGAGAGTAAGAAGAGAGTGGATGAGGAATTTGGTAGGAATTTGAGTGCAAAGTGGAGGGAATGTAAGAAAATGTTCTGGAAAGAGGTAAAGAGAGCTAGACAGGGTGCCAACGAAGTCAGTGGGGGTGTGAAAGATAAAAATGGTAGATTACTAGTGGAGAAGGGAGAAAAAGTAAACAGATGGAGAGAACACTTTCATGAACTGCTGAACATAGAAAATGAAAGTAATGCAAGTATAAGTGGCTGGGGAATGGCAGGGAGAAGGAGAGTTGTGAGAAGAGAGGAAGAAATCACCAGGATGGAAGTGGTGGAAGCAATGAAGAAAGTTAAAATGGGGAAAGCCCCAGGAATTGATGGAGTGTGTGGTGAAATGCTGAAGCATGGGGGAGAGATAGTAATAGAATGGATGTGGAAGGTGTGCAGATTGGCTTGGGAGGAGGGTAGAGTCCCGGAGGATTGGAAGTCAGGTATAATTATTCCTCTGTACAAAGGAAAAGGGGAAAAAGCAGTGTGTGGTAATCATAGGAGCATTTGCCTTCTCAGTGTAATAGGAAAAATATATGGTAGGGTACTTATTGACAGAGTTAGGGAAATTACTGAGGAATTAGTTGGAGAAGAACAAGAAGGTTTTAGGAAGTGAAGAGGTTGTGTAGTCCAGATATTCATTCTTAGATCCTTAGTGGAAAAGTTTCTAGAGAAGGGCAAGAAGTTGTATGCAGCCTTTATGGATCTGGAGAAAGCATATGACAGGGTGGATAGACAAGGTTTGTGGAAGGTATTAAAAATATATGGAGTGGATGGGAAGTTGTTGAAGGCAGTGAAGAATATGTATGAGGGTGCTAAGGCTGCAGTGCATGTGGATGGCAAACTGAGTGAATCTTTCCATTTGAAGGTTGGATTGAAACAAGGATGTGTCATGTCTCAATGGTTGTTCAATCTGTATATGGATGGGGTTATAAAAGAGATACAAGGTCGGGCAGTGGATATTGGAGCGGCCCTAGTGAGAGAGGGCAGTGTTTGGAAACTCCCTGTACTGTTGTTTGCAGATGATACTGTGTTGTTGAGTGAAGACGAAGGGGAGCTGCAAGGCTTGGTAGATGAGTTTGGGAGAGTGTGTAAGAAACGGAATCTAAAGGTGAATGTGGGGAAGAGTAAAGTGATGGTCTTCGAGAGAAGTGAAGCCAGTGAGTGTACAGTGAGATTGGATGGGAAGGAAATGGAGAATGTGAGTGAATTTAAGTACTTGGGCAGTGTGATGAGTAAGGATGGTAGTCTGGAGGGTGAAGTGCTCGAAAGGGTACAGCAGGGAAGGAAAGTTGCTGGTTCGTTGAAAGCAGTGATAAGAAACAGGGAGGTGAGCATGGAAGTGAAAAAGTTGTTACATGACAGTATTGTGATACCAACTCTGACATATGGAAGTGAAGCTTGGACCCTGTTGGAAGGACAGAAGTCAAGAGTGAGAGCAGTGGAAATGAGTTATTTGAGAGGAGCATGTGGAGTCACATGGAGAGACAGACTAACAAATGAGGAAGTGAAAGAGCGTTGTGGTGTGGTTGAGGACGTGATGGGAAGCGTTAGGAGAAACACGTTAAGTTGGTTTGGGCAAGTGGAGAGGACGGAGAGTGAAACATTGACAAGGAGAGTGTATGTAAGTGAGGTGGAGGGGGCGAGAGGGAGGGGGAGGCCGAGGATGAGATGGAGGGATGGAGTGGAGAGGTATATGAGAGAGGGGGGTGTGAGTTGGGAGCGTGGTAGTGAAATGGCAAGGGGACAGAGTGACATGGATGCGATTTGTTTGTGGCCACCCCGTTCGGGATTGAGGCGTCTGGCAATAGATAGATAGATAGATAGAATGTAGAGAAATGTGCACATAATTGGCCTAGCAATTGCGTGACGTATGATGCACGTCATCGGGTCTGTCCGCGGAAAAAAGTAGCGACGTCCATCATACATCAATGGGACTCGGTGGGTTAAGGCAGTCTTAACAGGTTTTTCACATGACCCAGTGACATGTCAGAAAAACACCATCAGTATTATCATCACAGCAGTCATGCATGAGGCTGTCCTAGCATGCATTCATTGAGGGTGATGGTTATTAGTGTCAAAGTGCTGGAATATTAAATTGTGCAGCACTATCTGTTGCACGGAGGATGACTGCTGGGCCACAGAATGGACTGTGTAACCTCTGCCTAAGACTCAGAAGCATGAACCCCCCAAAAAATGTCCACACTGACTCCATTTTCCTCATCATTTATCTGTGCCATTTTCTTCCTGTACATGTTGTGCTACACAATTCCATTTTCTCAAACATCAGCATGCTCCATACTGACTCATTTTCATCATTCACATGCACTGTTTTCCTACATACTCTCCACTAACTGTTTTTCCTTACCAGGTCAAGGAGCTGGGTCTGAAGGGTGACATGAAAGGTGACAGTTTCCAAAAGGGTGGTCTGTTGGTGGTGGCTGGAGAAGATTCTGTGTGAATTCAAGCAAGATAACCCAGCTGACCATGCCGACAACACAGCCATACTCTAGCTGGGGTGGAAGCTTGTACTTCCATACTGTAAGCCATTTTGGACTGACACATCTGACACATAATATGAAGGACATCTATATAGAAAAATGACCCCCTGTATGTGTGCAGATGGTTAGGCCTGTGAAGTAGTGAGGATTTTCAGTACTTGAAAGGTGTGTGACTGAGTATCTGGTTCATTTTACAGGACATTTTGTTGGTATTCTCTCTTCCTTTGTTTTCCGAACCTTACATCATCCCTTTTATGGATGACCACTCTTGCTGTATTTATGGATAACCCTTACCTATCCTGTCTTGACCCAGTTCAGTGCAACCCATCCCAAACTAACCTAACCTGACCTAGCCTAACTCAAGCAGATCATCTTAATTTGACATTACCTAACCTAGTCAGGCCACACTCAAACAGATTAACCTAACCCAATCTAAACCAAAGCAAACCAGGCTCTAACAAACTAGCCTAACTTAGGCTGTCCTGGAAGAAAAATGGCCAGAACAACTGTGATTTGGTAATTTGCAGATGTGAAAGTCATCTGGGTTTTTCCTGTATATGGTTCAGGGAGCTGTTGCTTCTCCTGACATTGAGAGGACTCTCCTTATGTGCTAAGGGGTCTTTGTATGCAGCATGTGTTAGGAGTGTGATGCTGTATGGTAGTGAGACCTGGACAGTAAAGGAAGAGGATATTCGCAGGTTTAAACGTACAGAAATGACAATGATTAGGTGGATGTGCAGTGCGTCCTTGCGTGCAAGGCCTGGGGGGGCTGGGTTTACGATGGAAGAGTTGAGGGGTAGGATGGGACTGGAGTGTGTTGGTGTTGTGATGAGGAGAGGTAGGCTGAGGTGGTTTGGACATGTGGAGAGGATGGGGGATGATAATTGGGTACAGAGGGTGAGAAGTATTAATATTGGGGGAGGGGTTGGGAATTGGGTACAGAGGGTGAGAAGTATTAATATTTGGGGGGAGGGGTTGGGAGGGGTAGACCGAGAAAGACATGGGACAAGGTCATTAAGTGTGACTTAAGGGTTAAGGGACTGAACAGGGAAGCTGCCAGAGATCGAGCAGCGTGGAGAGCCGCCATTAGGTGACCAAGGCCGACGCATGCAAGCATGTTGGAGCCTTCAAAAACGAAACGATGGTGTTTATTGGTCCACTGGAATTATGTTTATATATATAGGAGTTTAGTCTTTAACCCTCTCAGTGCATGGATATACGGTAGTTTTTTATTCTTAGTGCTGTCTGGTGATTTTACTGAGTTAAGGAGACCCCTGTGTAGCAGTGAAGAGTTCAGTGGTTCTTATCTACAGTAACAAAAATCTCTCCCAAAGCAAATAAAAAATATGAAGATTGCGAAAGTGTGCAGTATGTCACCGATGCAGGGGGCTAACCATTGTTATATATTCAGTTTATTTGTGTTAATGAAAGATGTTTGAATTTCTCATACAGTACTTGCTTATTACTTAAAAAAAGAATAAATAAAAATCCGGTAATGTACATGATATACGGTGTAGTCAGTGTAAACACAGTAGATTTAGAAATGATTAGCTGTGATTCAATGAAGAAATTGCAATAGTAGAGTCTGCAGTTAACATTTTCAGTTAACTCAGACCTTAAATGATGTCAGTTGAAGCTTAACCCGTCCTGTCCCGACCAATTTTCTACTTCTGGCCCCCCCCCCCCCCCAATCCTGACAATTTTGGAGAAAAAAAAAATTTGGCTCAAACCTCTGCTTTTGGTGAGAAACATCGAAAATTCATAGAGAAATCGCCCTCCTGAGCTTATAAATGTTGCAACAGGTGACAGTCACCCTTACCACTTCATTCTCTCTGAGGGTACCTAGCTTCAAAGAAAACAAACTATGGGAGGGGTAACTAATTCAAGCCTCTTTAAATTGCATATTTATTTATTTATTTGGTACGAATTTATATGTAGTACAAGAGTATATTGGTTTTCACACAATAATATAGGTGATATAAGCATTATTCACTCACCAAACACATCTACATATGGCACCTTCATTTATGACATTACCACCTCAACACTTACGTTTTTTCTTCCTCTAGCTTGTTTATTCCTTTGTCCTCCACCTCAGGAATCACTTTCACCGTGAATTTCGACATTGGAGAGACCGTGGCGCGACATGTCTTTACTGGCCAGGTCACTGTTAACAGGTGAATTGCCAAGAAAATGGCATGTGGGGGGAGGGGGGGTCATTTGGGGCCAGACAGTATCTCTACTTGACAGCAGGTAGAGGAAGGTCTCCAACATGTGCCTACCAAAAATCACCTGTGAAACTTGAAAAATGTGCAAATGACTGACCTTGCAATTGCATAACGTATGGGTACGTCGTCGGGTGTCACTGTGACAAAACGTTGCGATGTACCTGTACGTCGTCAGGATGCCTCGGATTAAAGAATAGACTGTGTCAACACCAAATCCTTGATGACACGGGCAGGTGCTGCAAGAGTTTTGCTTCACCATAACCCATGCAAGGGGCTTCTCTGGACACATACAGGTGTGGGCGATAACTTCTGTGGGTTATATTGATGCAGAAGTCCCACCTGCACTAGCAAGCATTTGGTGTGGCCATGGCCTTAGAATGGTTCAAGCTAAGTTAAATTTTATTACATAGCATTGGGTCCTTAAATCCTTGAATTGGGCAACATTCATTTGATTTATTCTTGCCACTAAATGCTTCTTTACTCTAACTTGGCCTAAAATTGACATCATGAATGCTGATACTGAGTTTTAACAATAGATAAATACTGGGATATGGCACTAGTCACAAAGAGGGGATGTGAAAGGATGAAGAGTTCAAGTATTGTCTTTTTCTGCCATTGAGGCATATGAAATAAGCTGCAAAAGGACAAAAATTTTATCCAGGTTAACTTAAAGTGACCATAGACAGTTATTCTTCTTGGGGGACAGTGATGTGAGGGGGTTGGTGGAAGCTGTATTTAGCCAACTTGTCTGCAAATATCTCGAAGCTAAATGGAACTGTCTGGAGACATCAGAGCCAACTGACCTGGATCGTAGACAGTTCTTTTTAAACATTTCATAAAAGGTGACCTACAGTGACAACTTGCTGTACACAAAGTAACTTCTCATTACAACTGCAGGCTCAGGGCTTGGACGCAGAACCAGAGAAGAAGGAGGCAGATGGAGAGGCAGCTGAGGATGAGAAGACATAGCAAGAAATGAGTGTGACTAACATAGAGTGTGAGGATACCTGTGCACTCCCATCCAAGAAATAAATGAGTTTTGGATGAACCCATTGTAAGTGTGTTTATGCTTATGTTGGTGCAAGTAGAGTGTTTGGAAGGGAGAGTGTGTGTGTAAGGGTGAATGAGATTGCATCAGGAGGTGTGTTTGTACAGTATTTGTGTGTGTGTATGTGTGTGCGTGTGTATTTACCTAATTGTGATATACAGGAAAGAGCTACGCTCGTGGGGTCCCGTCTCTTTTTCTCAGTAATTCAAATTTTGCTTTAAACTCGTTTCAGTTTTTAGACTGGACAATCTCTTTGTCCACTCTGTTCCACAGGTCTATGCATCTATATGGAAAACTACATTTCTTGATGTCGTTCAAGCAGCTTGGCTTCTTCAGTTTCAGTCCGTGTCCTCTTGTTGCTCTCTTATCCCATACAAACAGATCTTCTCCATCAATTTTATCTATTCCCATCATGGTCCTGAACACTGCAATCATGTCACCCCTCTCTCTCTCCTTTCCTCTAAGGAAGGCAAATCCAGCCATTTCCAATATTTTACATTTTTTTGTGTTGAATTTCATTTCCCACATCCGGCTCCAATCATGTATCCTATCCAGATCCTCCTGCAGCATTTTACAGTCCCCTTCAACCTCTACTTTCCTCAAGATCTTTGCATCATCAGCAAACAGACTTGCATAACTGTTCACTCCATCTACCATATCATTTACGTAAATCAGGAACATTACTGGCGCCAACACTGAGCCCTGTGGGACACCACTTGTTACTTCTCTCCATCCAGACATCCTGTCCTTTATTACCATCCTCATTTGTCTGTCTCTCAAAAAGTCTCTCATCCATTCCAGGAGGTTACCCTTCAGTCCTCCTATATTCTCTAATTTCCACATTAGTCTCTTATAGGGTATCTTGTCAAAGGCCTTCTCCAAATCTAAATACACACAATCCACCCAACCGTCTCTCTCCTGTAGCACATCAGTCGCTCTTGAGTAAAAGCTCATCAGGTTGGAAACACATGACCTTCCACTTCTGAATCCAAATTGACTTTCAGTCAATGTGTCAGTGTGTGTGTGTGTGTGTGTGTGTGTGTGTGTGTGTGTGTGTGTGTGTGTGTGTGTGTGTGTGTGTGTGTGTATTTACCTATTTGTATTTACCTATTTGTAGTATACAGGAATTGAGCTAAGCTCGTGTTGTCCTGTCTCCATATCTACCTTCATCTGATCTAGTTTTAAATACATGAATGTTTTTCACCTGCACCACCTCTTCGTCTAAGTCATTCCAAATACATATGCTTCTGTTCGGGAAACTGAACCTTTTGAGATCATTAAGACATCTACTTTTCCTCAACTTGAAGCCATGACCTCTTGTTCTTCCATCATCCAACACAAAAAGATCCTCTCTATCCACCCTTTCCAGTTCTCTTACATTTCTAAATATCGTGATCAAGTCACCTCTTTCCCTTCTCTCGCACAGTGTTGGTAACTTCAGTTTTTCCAATCTCTCCTTGTAGGTGAGTTCCCTTAAACGTGGTATCATCTTCATTGCCATCCGTTGAACCCTTTCTAGTTTATCAATATGCTTCTTCAAATGAGGTGACCATACCACTGCCGCATACTCTAGTCTTGGTCTTATCATGGTCACTATCAACTCCCTCAACATTTCCTCATCCATATGATTAAAAGCCACTCTCATGTTGGTCAGTAATCTATAAGTTCCCCCAGTGATTTTGTTTATATGCTTTTCTGGTGACAAGTCATCCCGAATAATCACTCCCAAGTCTTTCTCATCCTTTCTTTTACTAATTCTCTCATTGCCCAATTTATATGTCCAGTGTGGTCTTCTTTCACTTATTCCCATTTCTAATACATGACACTTCTTGGCATTAAAGTCCATTTTCCAAGTCTGGCTCCAGCTGTGTAGTTTGTCCAAGTCCTCTTGCAGTTCTTTACAACTATCAGTACATTTAATATGTTTCATAATTTTAGCATCATCTGCAAACATACTCATGTAACTATTCAAACCCTCTGGCAAATCATTTACATATATCAGAAACATTACTGGGGCCAGGACAGAGCCCTGGGGTACTCCACTAGTCACATTTCTCCGGTGTGAAACCTTGTCTCTTATTACTGTTCTCATCTGCCTTTCTATCAAATAATCGCCCATCCACTTTAATAGTTTCCCATGCACCCCTCCAAAGGGGAAGCAAGACCAATTAGAGTTAAGATGTCATCAGAAGGTGTAGTAAATGTTATACTTAAGGTGACCTGGAAACTAAGTAAAGAGGCAGGGATGGAAAATTTTATAGTAAGAAAAGATTTGAATGAAGAAGAAAGAGAAGTTTTAAAATCTTTAAAGGACCAAGTAAAGGAAAAAAATGACAGGAAGACAGAGGAAGAACGTAAAACTTTTTTTTGGAGAGTGATGGTAGACTATAATAGCTTGCAATACTTCAAATTTTGAACAAGACTGAAGGAGACAGGACAATTCCTGAAAACTACTTAAGGTTCATTGAGAGGTGGTTTGAGCGAGAGAAAGAAAGAAACTTATTAGGTAATTGAGTTGCTGTACTGTGTTCGACTGTATCCAGAATAATCTAGAATATATAAGATGCTGATGAAGTAATTATATACTGTACTTTTGTGTATGTTGTTGCAACTCATATGTTTGGCAGTTAAGAAGAGATAACATAAGAAATATGTTATGCACTTTTTTTTTCCCCCCTAAATTGCCTTATTATATTCTGATGGTTGTTTGGTACATAGATTTCAGTGTAGAGAGTGTCCAGTATAACCAGCATGCTCTCCCAAACATTTCCTCTAACTATCATATGCACTACACCACAGGCACTTTACATATCACACAACGTATCCCACTACGTTACAGGGGTTGACGCCAGCAAGGGCATGCGGCCAGAAAACTTTGCCCCCGCTACCTCGTAGCGGACTTTCGGGGGGAGGCTTGACAGGGGTTCCGCCGGCATAGATCATGGGTCCTGGGCGAGATGGGGCTCGAACCTGTGCTAGAGGGTACAGGGCATTGCGGTTCCCAGGCTGCCGCTTCCGCTCAATAGAGAGGGGCCCGAACCTGGGAGTAGCGCCCCAGGAGGCTGCCCTATCAGTGGGTGTATAATGGCGGGGCAGTTGCAGTGCCAAGGCGTGCTTGGAGGGTGTCCCTGCAGGTGTCCTGGCAGGGTGCCCCGAGGCCACTACCACAGCCACTAGTAAGCTGGTGGGCTAGGGGTCCCAGATCCATTGCCTGGACCTAGGACTGTGCAGTGGGCTGGGCCTTTGGAATGTTTACCCCCCTTTATCTTACCGACTATGACTAAGTACAGTAACAAGCATCAATGCAAGCCTAAGGACAGCAAATCACCCAGGGGGTTTAGGGTGGGCTCATGGAATGTGGGAAGTTTGAGGGGAAGAGCGGGGGAAGTTGTTGAGGCATTTAGTAGGAGGTGGGTGGATGTGGCTTGTTTGCAGGAAGTCCGGTACAGGGGTGGATCAGCCAGAAAGATTGTTGGGAAGGATTGCTACTATAAGCTGTTTTGGCAGGGGGGAACTGACGGATATGGGGGTGTGGATGTGTTGGTTGCGGAGAAATGGGTGGAGTATGTCATGAATGTCATGAGAGTAAGTGATAGGATAATAGTAGTGAAAATTTTGATCGGACGGGTGATTGTTTCAGTTATATCAGCATATGCTCCGCAGGTAGGATTGGATGATGCAGAGAAGGATAGATTTTGGGATGATTTAATACGTGTAGTAAGTGGTATGGGTGATGATGAGGTAGTGGTTCTGGGAGGGGATTTAAATGGTCATGTTGGTGAAGCAGCTCAAGGTTATGAAGGAGTCCATGGAGGATGTGCATATGGTGTGAGGAACGCGGAAGGGGAAAGAATACTCGAGTTTGGGGAGGCTATGGACATGATTGTGTGCAACAAACATTTTAGAAAACGAGTGAGTAGATTGATTACGTACGAGTCCGGGGGAAATAGTAGTCAGATAGATTATTTTCTGGTCAGGAGGGTTGATAGGAGATTAGTGAGGGATGTTAAAGTTATAGGAAGCGAGGAGTGTGTGCAGCAGCACAAACTGTTGATTTGTGACATGGTGCTTAAGGAACGAATGACGAGAAGGAGGACATATGTACCTAGGAGGAAAATATGGAAGCTGGGAAACCAATCAGTAAGGGATGCCTTTTATAGTGAGATGAGGAGAGTGGTGACTGAACAGAAAGCCGTAGATAGAGACGTTAATGAACAGTATACAGCCCTTAAGAACAGCCTCTTGAGAGTTACCGATGCATTGTGCGGTTGGACAGGGGGCCCACCAAGACATAAAGTGACTTGGTGGTGGGATGAGGGTGTAGAAGCTGCAGTTAAGGAGAAAAGAAGGCTTTTTCGGGAATGGAAGAAGGGTGGTAACAGGGAGGAGTACTTGACTGCCAAGCGCAGGGCTAGAAGAGAGGTATACAGGGCGAAGTCTGAGTCACAGAGACTTTTACTTGATAATCTAAATCATGAAGGAAGGAAAAATATGGTTTTTAGGGTGGCAAATCAGGTGAAGAGAGATAATCGGGACATTGTAGGCGAGCAGTGTGTGAAGAATGATGATGGAAGGGTAGTGGTGAACAGTGAGGATATTAAAGATGCATGGAGAGAGCATTATAGCCGGTTGTTGAATGAGGAGTTTGATTGGGATAGGGAAGGTTTGGAGCCAGCTGATCCGGTGTTTGGGCCTTGGCCTTTGATTGAAGCTGCTACTGTGAGTGAGGCAATAGGCAGGATGCGGGTGGGGAAGGCGGCAGGTGTGTCTGGGTTGACTGCTGAAATGTTGAAGGCCTCAGGAGATATTGGGGTGAGGTTAGTCACTGACCTGATAAATATGATTATATATGAGTGTGTGGTCCCAGATGATTGGCTGATGAGTGTAATTGTAAATGTGTACAAAGGGATGGGTGATGCCCTGGAAAGGGGAAATTACAGAGGTATAAAGCTCTTAGATCAGATAATGAAAGTAATGAAGAGAGTTCTAGAAGGTATGATTAGAGAAAGAGTGAATATCAATGAGATGCAGTTTGGGTTTATGCCAGGCAGGGGGACCACTGATGCCATATTCATTGTTCGACAGCTTCAGGAAAAATATATTGG
>JAGKTI010008696.1:17298-32889 GCA_018397915.1 Birgus latro
TACAGAAATGACAATGATTAGGTGGATGTGCAGTGCGTCCCTGCATGCAAGGCCTGGGGGGGCTGGGTTTACGATGGAAGAGTTGAGAGGTAGGATGGGACTGGAATGTATTGGTGTTGTGTTGAGGAGATGTAGGCTGAGGTGGTTTGGACATGTGGAGAGGATGGGGGATGATAATTGGGTACAGAGGGTGAGAGTTGTTAATATTGGGGGATGGGTAGACTGAGAAAGACATGGGACGAGGTCATTAAGTGTGACTTAAGGGTTAAGGGACTGAACAGGGAGGCTGCCAGGGATCGAGCAGCGTCGAGAGCCGCCATTAGGTGACCAAGGCCGACGCATGCAAGCATTTTGGAGCCTTCAAAAACGAAACGAAATGATTCACCTTTTTCATATAGCTGGTGCACTTGAAAACCATGCATGAAAAAATTAAATTAAAAGCAGAAAGTTATGATTAACAAAATGGTTAGGTTAGGTTAGGTTATGACCGGACATGAAATTCACTGGCATTCACCTTTTTCATAGCTGGTGCACTTAAAAACCATGCCTGAAAAATTAAATTGAAAGCAGGAAATTATGATTAACATTTAGGGAAATTTTTTAATACATTTACAGCATGCTGAAAACAGGTTAGACATGAAAATCTTTATGGTAATCATCTGGCACAATAATCCAAGGCATTCACCTTTTTCATAGCTGGTGCACTTAAAAACCATGCATGAAAAAATTAAATTGAAGGCAGGAAATTATGATTAACATTTAGGGAAATTTTTTAACACATTTACAGCATGCTGAAAGCAGGTTAGACACGAAAATCATTATGGAAATCATCTTGCACACAGTTTATGCATGAGATTAATGATATGGAAAGAACAAAACAAGGAATTTTGATGAAGTTAGGATACTTACGAAAAAGAAGCCGCCGTCCTGATGTATAACACACTCTATCATCTCAGACTCTGACAGGAAGACCTTGCACCTGACACACCTTTGTAATTGACAATCACCAGCACTTCTCACCAGCACTTTCCACAACGTTTTTTTTGCATAACTGGGTTCACATCACTTCACTGCACTGTACATAACAGTAAATTCCCGTGCGGTCTAGTGACGAGCCCTGGAGAATTTAGTCGCTGTCAGAGTCCGAGATGAGCTGACGGAGGCGGCGTAGGGGCCTCTTGGTGGGATGTGGTGATACACTATCCACTGCAGAGGACTCCGAATATAGACGCAAACTAACATCCGGTGGTGACTCCACCGTACCTGATGTGCTTGGCTTTGGCTCGGAGCTAGAAGGCCTGTCTTGGTGAGATGGTGTGGAGCGAAGGTTGACAACGGCAGGGTTGACTGGCCTGAAAAAACTGTCAGTGGTGGATTGAAGCAAGCAACGACGATTCTGACGATTAATGATGCGCTGTCTGAAAGCTCGCACTTCACCCACAATTCCAAGGGCCCCATCTCCCTGTTGCAGTCCGAGTGTTCTAGGTAGTCAAGGACAAACTCCACATATTCCCGCAGTGTGCTCAGCCTGGGGATGGTTGGGGTAGTGGCAAGCCATGAGGAGTCCGCATCATCGTCGCTGTCCTCGCCGGAATCTTCCTGCTGGGTACTTGGACCGGCAACAGTAGATGCGATCTCGGTATCAGACATGATCTGATACCCAGGATCGCCCTCGTCGTCATCCAACCACTCACGCACTTCGTCGACATCCACATTGTCTCCACCCGCACGAAGCCTGGCATGGAAGTCATCCACGTCAAAACCTAGAAAATCGTGCACAACATCACATCCATGAAGCAGCCAAGATCAACCATTTTCTAAAGTCTTGACAGAGACTTCCTTCCATGCACTGGCCCAGTTGTAGATGGCAGACTTGAGGTTGTATCGGTAAAGGTTTTCGAGAGTTTTTTGTCCTTGCATGTCTCGTCTTTCCCTGCGATCGTCCTCGTCCTCGTACACAACCATCACCTCGTCCAAAAACTTCTGTCGGTATAGCCTCTTCATTGCCACAATCACTCCCTGGTCCATTGGTTGGATGAGAGCAGTTGTATTAGGTGGCAAAAACAGACACGTTATGTGACCATTCTCAGCAACCAAGTCCTTCTCAGACGGATGCGCAGGTGCATTGTCTAGAATCAGGAGGGCCTTTACCTGGTCTTGTAGGATTTTCAGTGTCTCCGTCTGATAATGAATGACCTCCTTTACAAAGTGTTGGTGGAACCAATTTCTGAAGATCTTTGTTGTGAACCAAGCCTTCAGAGAATGATACCACACGACAGGAAGGGCATCCATTAACCCACGAAGGCACCTAGGCTGCTTTGCACAGCCTACAATAACGGGCTTGAGCCGGTGCATGCCGTTAGCATTTGCACAGCACAAAGCAGACACCCGTTGCTTGGAGAGCTTGGGGCCAGGCACAGACTTCTCCATCTCCTCTGCAAGAGTGTTTGTGGGTATTGAACGGTAAAATAGGCCAGTTTCATCAGCATTGTAGACTTGACCGAGAGTGAGGCCCTCCCTATCAATCAAGCCATTCACCTTTTGCCGAAACTGTTCTATTCCTTTGTCGTTAGCGTCCAGAGCTTCGCCACGGGCCTTACGGTTGGTAAGTCTGTGTCGTAACTTGAACGCGAAGAGCCAACCTTCAGATGCCTTGAAGTTTGGGGTGTCGTGTAGCCCTGCGAACTTCTCAGCAGCAGCTTTCAGCTCTGTTCCACGTACCAACACACCAGCAGCACGTTGTTGTCGATACCAAATTTGCGTGGACTGGTCAATGTCTGCATACTTAGGAGTAAACATCACCTTCTTCTCCATGTTTCTTTTGGTCTTCGAAGCAAAATCAGCCGTGTACTGCTGTAGTTTGTCTCGGAACTTCTTAATATCAAACAAGGTGGAGCGAGGGAGGTTGAATTCACGACGAATCCGTGATGTCGGCCACCCGGCGTTGACCTTCTCCAATATCTCCCTCTTCTTCTCCAGAGTCAGAACCACTTTCTTCCTCTTCTCAGGTGGCGGGGCCATCATCACACACATGATGAAGAAGGTGAACAGCAGCGTCAAGCCCTGCAGGAGGTAGGGTATCACCACAAAACCAATCACTTCGGCCACCATTGTCGGAGCGTGTTTATGAGCCAGAAGCGGAGCGGAAAATGGGACGGGACAGACAGGTGCCACACGCGAAAACAGTCTATCGGCACGCGCAGGAAATTCAAACTGACGCAGTCCATAAAAATCAGATTTTTTTCGAATTTTGGGGGCATTTTGGGGGGCGGACAGCCAACGAGGTCCAAATAGTGAGGGATCCAAATAATGGGCGTCCGAATATTAGAGGGATTACTATTACGTCTGTCTATACATTGCGTTTTTCCCCAGGTTATCTGTAAATACCGACATAATTGTAAACAAAGTAGGGCACTAAAAGAGGAACACCCCAGATTCTTATGCGTAGGCCTGTTTAATGCTTAACCCCTACACCGCGGGGTTGTCAGAGGTGGGCCGGGCCCTTCCCACAGGGATATTCAAGCTCCAACTGACTTTTAAAAAATATTTGCCAAAAATCAGTTATTAGTCCTAGAATATTATAATTACATATGCTTATGGCACATAACTTCAGCTTTCTCCTGGGATGTTTTTTTAGCACCCGTCGACTACCGTAGGACTTGTGGGGACTTCTGAAGTTCGGTAACTAAGTCTTCACTTTACACTTACCGACATCCCCTAGTCTGAATACCACTGCCAGATATTATCACTAGAAACACTATTCATTGATTTTCAAGTAGTTTGGAATCTATACTAAAAAAAAAACACTGTGAAAGCAATGTAAAATACAAGCGCGTATGAACCTCCCACTCGCGCTAATTCGCCGCTGGTATTCTGTCATTTCTTACTCATATACACACTCACACTTATTATTTCTAGTACTTTATTACACTTATATATATCTACAGTCCTTTACCACTTCCCACACGATGTTTAGTAGGAGTAGAGGTCACGGCCTTTTATAATAGGCGCAAAAGCGGCAGAAATGGAGGGCCATTATTTCACCGTGAAGGACGAGAGCGAACTGACTGTACAATACGTATCTCAGTAGCCAAGAGTTGAAAATGTCAGCTGCTAATGTATATGCTAAGAAATAAGTTGTAGGAAATCTAGACAATACATAATAAATTATGTAGTTCCAGGTGAATATAAATATCACTTAGGCTTCTCCCTTCCTTTCTTATATACATTTATATTACGAGAGTAGCTCATACAGCATATTTCACAGGAAAAAAAAGAATGGGAAATTAGCGAACGAGTGCAGGTTGGATGTTCCCAAGTGATAATTAGCCAATTCCAGGTGTATGGCACTATCAATTACCTTATTTTTTATATATATATTATTTTGTATAAGAATAGGGCATAGGGCTCATTTCAATGGATGAAAACAGTGGAAAAATCTGGGGAAGATTTACTTAGCGCTGAGCGGCTGAGCAGACGACACGAGGGGGTAATGGAGGGGAGGTAGGGAGGGGAGTCTAGAATGGGAGAAAATGGCTAAATTGTCAACAGTGGATGGGAGTACTGATGACATTAGAAGCTCTGACTGTTGTTGGACATTGGCAGTGCTGATAGATGATACAAGTCACCACCTGAAAGCCCGGGCGAATTAAAAAAAACACAGAGTCACGGAAGTGATGCCCCGCGGTATGATCCATTACACCCGACCGTCACAAAAGTGACGACCCATGGTTAAGGGGTTAATGTTTTAGATCATTCATCATTCATTCATTATCCAATCCTATGTTGCCCCACAGAGGAGCTTAGGAGCCTGGGGCTAGGCAAGTTGGTCCTGACAATTAAGATGATAGTGACCAGCCTCACTCATCCCTGAATGGCACTACATGAGCAATAAATCCCAACCATCCCTTGGATATAAACCTTCACCGGCTCAATCCAATTGGAGCGCCGTAATTACCTACTAAACCACCAGGTGCCAAAATTTGGTTATATGGTTACCACCCAGCATAGTAAATGGTTTCCTAGTGTATGAGAAACCATTTGGCTTATCACTCAGTGTAGTCACCCACAGGCAGAAGGACGAGGAAAGAATGAATGCAAGAAAGACAGAGGAGGGAGTGTAAAGTCACCCTTAGACAGAAAGACAAGGAAAGCATGAAGGAAAGAAAGACAGAAGAGGATTGAAGGAAAGAAGGATGAAGGAGAGGAAAGGGCACACACCCGAGAGCAGCACTACATCAAGTGAGTGGATGGTGAGCACCTCCACCTACCACAGACTTCTTTTATTTGACTCACCTCTTCAGCATGTCTTTAGTTATCATCAGTAATGACATTGCCAGATTGGTGGCTGGGGTGGCACTACCCACCTCGGAAGTATGCCTGACCACCTCAGATTTTCGGATGAATACCCCCAAACTCCCCTAAAGAGTTCTTCCCAGACCACCCCACAATCAGGTTTGGTCATGCCTTGACCTTTAGATAATTCTATTAAACTTAGTAGAGACCCCTTTTGTGGAAGTGTTAATCTTATTTGAGTCAAAACGTGTGATGAGTATCAAGCAAGTTGTAACTCAGTCTTTAAATATCTGGACCAAGAATCTTTACCCGAGGTCCTGAGGAGCAATAAATGATTGGTTGGTAGGTACTTAGATAGGTAAGAATAGACCATGTAAATTGAAGAATAATTACCATGTTTTCTTTTTCTCAACTTGGATCCTTTTCAAGTCCAAATCAGGTGAAAATTGTTGCATTTCCATAATAAGCAGCTTTTCCAAATGTTGGTGTAATTCAGCAATGTGAACAGTTTAAAAAAAAAGAAAAAAAGATTGGTTTTACGCCTGGTATCCTTGAAGGGCTAAGGCGTTGCCCCTGGATAGAGGACTTTTGGACTGGAGCATGTAGCATTTTATGACCAGATGCCCTTCCTGATGTCTACCAATGACCCTTGGGTGGATTCGATCCTCCGACCCTACGGCCAGAGCGGAGCGCTCTAACCCACTGAGCCACAATGTGAAGACTTTAGGTCACTGATATCAAAGTACAATTAAGTACAATTAGCAAATGGCATTGAGCACTGTAATGCTGTACTTCCTCAACCATTATGCTGTATTTAAACATTTCATGGCACTGTGATAGCAAGATATAATTATATAGTGTTGAGTGACGTATTTCAAGCCAGGGTTAGTATGCAGTATTGATTACCTTATCACTCTCTCAACTGTTGTGCTATGTCCCCAGTTCGAGGTTGAGGAGGTGAGGCGGAAGCAGGAGGAGGCCACAGCTGCTTTGATCGCAGCCACAACACACCAGCACCACCATGTCACTGAGCAGGAAGGCACTGAGGAGAATGACGACATACCCAATGGCAACATCTCCAAGGAACTCTACTCTGGGGTGGAACCCATCGAGGACCCCATTGGAGAGAGGAGGACACTGGCCGAGCGCAATGAGCGGCTGCAGAACCAGCTTAAAGTAAGACTTGCCCTCTGTTATTCATTTTATCTTTTTTAATATATGCCTTGTGATCTAGTGTTTCAGGCTTTAGGCTAAGTGGTAGCCATACATGTTGAATCTTTTGAATCTTCAGGGGTTAGCTGGAGGGTTTTGATTATGTACTGTCATCAGGTGGTGGCCAGTTACTTACCATCAGATGTGAATTGTAGACTGCAGTAGCCTAGCATCAAGTCCATATATTATACAGCAGTTAATGTAGGTCTGGCTTCAGTTGAATGAATAATGTTGATAGTGTCAGAACAGTTCTGGACTGGTGTCTGAGATAGTTATCTGATACGGTGATTATAGCTAGCAGTCATTTCATGTTGAGTTATCTAATTCATTTTATTCTACCTCATAATATCATAAATGGGAGCCTCCACCATCATCTCACTTCATGTAGTGCTGCATTCAAGTAACTTTTTACTGAGTGACAAGATAAGTGGTTTGCTTTATATCAGGAAACCATTTACTCCACAGGGTGGTAACAATATATCCAGATGGTACAGTCACGCTCCCTAATTTAGACCCACCCTGAGCCAAGCCCAGAGCTAAGGGAGGCAGTAGCCATGGCTCTTAAACGAATGCGTTTATTTATTAAGAGAAATAATATATTCAGGTCTTGCCTTTTTTTATGCCCTATGTCTTCCAAAATCTACTGTCTATTACTGTCCAGCATTGCCTCTTCAGTAAATGATTTTTTCATAAGAGATGAGGGTGGAAAGGAATGCAGTAAGGTAGAGAATGAACGTTGGATGCGAGAGGGAGGGGGGGGTGGATTTGGGGTGTATGTGTGGCTACTAAATGCATTCGTTTAAGAGCTGTGGCTACTGCCTCCCTCAGCTCTGGGCTTGGCTCGGGGTGGGTCTAAATTAGGGAGCATGACTGTACACCTGGTGGTCTCGTGAGTTAAATTGCTCCAACTTGATGTGTCCTTAAAGGGTTTACATCTGAGGGTTTTGTTTCATTTTGTTTCATTTTTTAAGGCTCCAACTTGCTTGCATGCATTGGCCTTGGTCACATAATGGCGGCTCTTCGTGCTGCTCGATCTTTGGCAGCCTCCTAGTTCAATCCCTTAACCCTGAGGTCACACTTAATGACCTCATCCCATGTCTTTCTCGGTCTACCCCTCCCAACCCCTCCCCCAATATTAACACTTCTCACCCTCTGCACCCAATTATCACCTCTCATCCTCTCCATATGTCCAAACCACCTCAGCCTACCTCTCCTCATCACAACACCAACACACTCCAGTCCCATCCTACCTCTCAAGTCTTCCATCATAAACCCAGCCCCCCCAGGCCTTGCACGCAGGGACGCACTGCACATCCACCTATTCATTGTCATTTCTGTACGTTTAAGCCTGCGAATATCCTCTTCCTTTACTACCCAGGTCTCACTACCATACAGCATCACACTCCTTCCTCTTCCTTTACTGCCCAAGTCTCACTACCATACAGCATCACACTCCTAACACATGCTGCATACAATGTCCCCTTAGCACGTAAGGAGAGTCCTCTCAATGTCAGGAGAGGCAACAGCTCCCTGAACTTCTTCCAACCACTTCTCACCCTAGCAACCAAGCTAGCCCAGCCCCACCTCCGGCACATAACATGTCTCCCAAATAACAAAACTCTTCCACAAACACTGCACAATATGGAATTACTTCCCACACCTTTGTGGCAAACTGCACATGGCCACTCTCCCTGTCCTTTGATTGTACTGCCACCAACCCTAGATATCGTCACTTTTGTTTTATCGGCATTTACCCTTAAGCCCTTGTGCCCCATACCATCTCTCCACTTCTTAAATCTTTCCTCCACCTCTTTTTCATTCTCTGCAATCAACACCAAATGATCAGCATACAACATCTCCCACGTGAGAGGGCTTCAAGTACCATGATTAACAACAAGGGACTCAAAACCGACCCCTGATGCACACCAACATTGACAGAAAACTCATCACTCAAAACTCCATTCACTCTTACCTGGGTGCGAGCTCCCACGTTACTTGGCCATAACCACCCTAACCAGCCACTCTTCCAACCCTAGCTTTCTCATTCCCCACTTCACCATGTCTCTAGGGACTCTGTCAAAGGCCTTTTCCAAATCAACAAAAACAAAATACAATTCTCTTTTCTTTCCAATGATTTTTCCTGAAGCTGTCGAACAACGAATATGGCATCAGTGGTCCCCCTGCCTGGCATAAACCCAAACTGCATCTCATCAATATTCACTCTTTCCTAATCATACCTTCCAGAACTTTCTCCATTACTTTCATTATCTGATCTAAAAGCTTTATACCTCTGTAATTTCCACTTTCCAGGGCATCACCCTTCCCTTTGTACACATTTACAATTGCACTCTTCAGCCAATCATCTGGGACAACACTATCTATCTATCTATCTATTGCCTGACGCCATAATCCCGTAAGGGGTGGCCATTTGACTTTGAGTTTTTGTTTTACGGGGAGGGGCACTAACCCTCCACCAACCCACTTGTTGATACGTAGGGAGCACATATGGTTTGGTTATATGGTTACCACCCAGCGTTGTAAATGGTTTCTTGGCTTACAGGAAACCATTTGGCTTGTCACTTAATGTAAAGCCACCTGTAAAGGAAAGAAAAGCAATAAGAAGTGACAGGAAAGATGGGAGAAACAGGAAGGGAGGAGGGCAGGCACAGAAAATTAATAATAAAAGGTAAGGAAGAAGTAGGCAGCACTACATCAAGTGAGTGGATGATGGTCGCCACCACCTGCCACTTGGGACAACACACTCATATATAATCATATTTATCAGGTCAGTGACTAACTTCACCCCAGTATCTCCTGAGGCCTTCAACATTTCATCAGTCAACCCAGACACACCTGCTGCCTTCCCCACCCGCATCCTGCGTATTGCCTTACTCACAGTAGCAGCGCCAATCAAAAGCCAAGGGCCAAACACTGGATCTGCTGGCTCCAAACCTTCCCTATCCCAATCAAACTCCTCATTCAACAACTGGCTATAATGCTCTCTCCATGCATCTTTAATATCCCCACTATTCACCACTACCCTTCCTTCATCATTCTTCACACACCACTCTCTTACAATATCCTGATTATCTCTCTTCACCTGATTTTCCACCCTAAAAATCGTATTTTTCTTATCCCCATGATTTAGATTATCAAGCAAAGGTCTCTGTGACTCAGACTTCGCCCTGTATACCTCTCTTCTAGCCCTACGCTTGGCACTCCTCCCTGTTACCACCCTTCTTCCATTCCCGGAAAAGCCTTCTTTTCTCCTTAACTGCGGCTTCTACACCCTCATCCACCCACCAAGTTACTTTATGTCTTGGTGGGCCTCTTGTCCAACTGCATATTGCATTGTAACTCTCAAGAGGTTGTTCTTAAGGGCTTTATACTGTTCTTTAATGCCTTTATCTACTGCTCCCTGTTCAGCCACCACTCTCCTCTTCTCACTATAAAAGGCATCCCTTACTGATTGGTTTCCCAGCTTCCATATTTTCCTCTTAGGTACATATGTCCTCCTTCTCATCACGCATTCTTTAAGCACCATGTCACAAATCAGTAGTTTGTTGAGGTTTATTGTTCATAAAATGTTTCTTGGGAGAGTGACTGGTCACTTGCACCTTAAATGTCAGTACTAAGTAACCTAGTCCCAACCCCCTATACTCCTGTTGAGGCAATTAAACAAGTGGGTAATGGATGGATGGATGGAAGTCCTTTTATCAGTTTTATTCATCATTTTCATGTATTTTTGTGTATATTGCCATGTATTTTTGTCCATTCCTTTAGTAATCATCATATTATCTTCCTTTGTTATGCTTTATATTTTTTGCACATTCTTTAATAATCATTCTTTTCTCAGGCCCTGAAACACGATCTTGAATCAACACAAGACTCCGAGAAGGAGACAATGATGGACACGATTCACAAGGAGAACGTGTGGCAGGGACGAGACAAGTACAGTACCAGACACTGAGGGAAATCCGCAATGGCAACACTAAGCGACGAGTAGACCAGTTTGAGAATTTGTAAAGTTGCCAAAGGACCAACATCAATATCACACCTACACACATATAAACATTAAGCTTACTCTTTTCCCCCCCCTCCCTACCCTCGTTTTGAGCTCTGTACCCTCTTTGCTCCTACTGGCATATTTGTTAGGTATTTGCTACTGAATACCCAACTCCTAACAGGTGAAGTTGGCTTGTGGGCATCCTTGTCCACATAGCCAGGCTGTAATTAAACTATTTATAGAAGAGTATGAATAGCTTCTGGTTAGAACTTTCAAAAATTTGTGTGAAAACTGATGTTGAGAGATTGTTCATTTTTGGCCCCGGCATTTCATTAATGCCAGATAGCTTAATAATTTCTGTACTTATGGAATGGTTTGGTATTGTAAAGTCTTTTTTTGAACATAATAGAGGTTATAGATTTTCTCTAATTACTTTGAAGTGATATGGATCATTTCAGATGTTGCTGGATTAAGCTGCTATCATGTAATCTGAAGTGTTTCATACTTCTTTGTACTGTTTCATTCATTCCTGTTTCCAGTAGCTGCAAAATAACAGGATCTACACACAAATACCACAAGGAACTTTTGTGCTGATGCAGTGTTTTCTATCCAACTTAAAAGGTTTCAATTCATTTATATTAAAAAACAAAAATTCTAGTATTAGTTTTTTACACATAATGCTCTGGATGGTAAGCATTGTTATGACTGTAAATATATGTTGGTTGATGGGTAGTCTATTTTGAATATTGAAATTTGTATTTGTACTGTTCCATCTTAGCTATAGGTCGCCTTGAGTGTTGTACAGTTTGATACCATTAAGAGATCTGAAGAACTTGGATCAGGCTTTTTGATTTTACGCATACACACGTCTGTAGATTGGCAGAAGAGAGGGGATATGTTCCTATGCAGGTCTTCCCAGCATGATTTTCACTTTTGTTAAGTTTGAACATATTCAGAAGTTTACTTATATAATCCTG
This sequence comes from Birgus latro, assembly GCA_018397915.1. Classification (NCBI taxonomy): domain Eukaryota; kingdom Metazoa; phylum Arthropoda; class Malacostraca; order Decapoda; family Coenobitidae; genus Birgus; species Birgus latro. The sequence goes on from JAGKTI010008696.1 coordinate 28,789, forward strand.
CCCCACTTTAATTTAGATCTCTTTGGAATGAAAAAGCTGGATATATTTTTTTGACTTGAAGTTTAAAGCATGTATAAAAGAATTAATGCTTCATTTTTAATTGGATCATGTCTTTTTTTTTTTTTTTTTTACCAGTTAGAGTCTCTTATTGTATTTGTTTTTTTATTAGTAAATACAAATCAGTTATGACAAAATCTGTTCCAAGATTTGGCTGATATGACAATGCTTTCCTGCTGTATTTGAAGATTGTAATGTGTTGCCTGTGCCTAAACAAACAGCCTTCCCCTTCCACTGTCTTCCCATGTCTTCCTGTTCTTGCTTACTTGTTCAAGGAAGTGAAACTTTCTTGGCCATATATATATATATATCCGTATATCACGGCAGATAAGGCTACCTTCAGATAAGACGGCCCCAAAATGTCAGTCTGAGTTTCATGGTTTTAACGCATATCGGTCGTATAAGACAACCCCCATACTACCAAACCATCTGTGGTGAAGTTTAGATCAGTGAGCACCAAACAACTGAGATAGTGATATACCAGTACAATGAATTAAATAGTACCTTGAATTAAATATCTAGAACATATTACCAGCTACCTTAAAGTATTACCTGTAAATCATTTGAATTATTGATACGTTATCAGTGAGGCATGTAATAAGGTAAATACTATATGTAGACTATCGTCTGTGGTGGTAGTTGGTACCATAGTTTAACCAAAGTCGATGACCGATTTGTTTACATACCGTATGTGTGGTGTCATGTTAACTTCTCTAATGCAACCACCAGGCGTCAGCTTGAACAAGCCGTTTAAAGATCATGTGCATGAAGAATGGAATAATTGGATGATAAATGCTGAAAAATCCTTTACAAAAGGTTGGGCTATGCATGCTCCATCACTTGATGTGCTGTGTGATTTTGTAATCAATTCATGGGAAAAAGTGAAAATAGAGACTGTAATAAAATCTTTCAAAAAGTGTTGTATATCTAATGCAATGGATGGCACGGAAGTTGATTTATTGTAGGACGCCGAAGCCGAAGCCGACTCACCAGATTCAGACTGGGACCCATATAACGACAGTGTAAAGGTAGAATGGGGGAGTCAAGGAATGCGAGAATTGCTGGTTGGGTGGAGAGAGAGTGGAAGAGACTGTTGAACATGTAATGACTGAGTGTGAGGCCTTTAAAAGGGAGAGGTGTTAGAAGAGAGAATGAGATGTGTGGGAGCAGAGAGATGGGAAGAAGTGAAAAGAAAATTTGATAGAGGGATAGCATGGTTGTCTGGATTGGAAGATTTAAATGAGGATAAAGTGAGGGAGAGAATGGCAGTTATGAAGAGTTTCCTATGTGATGTATTGAAGAAGAGAGAGAAGATGAGGAGAGAGAGGGAGAGAGAGAGTAGAAGCGGAGTGACAGTATGTATCTTAAGCTTTTCTCATAATCTCCAACTATCTCTCTCCTGCCAAATTTTACAAACTAGTCTAAAACTTCTCCTTTACCTTTACTTTTCTCTTGGGGGAATTCCGGTATCTAGGCAATACTGACAGGTTGGAAGGTGAAGCTTCCCACAGTTACCCCAACAAGAAGAAGAAGAAATAGTGAGACTCGGGATGTGCTAAGAGAGTTATAGGGTGGTGTTTTGAGTAGAATTTTAAGGTTCCTGTTTTTGTACCAGGCCTATAAGACGGTCCCTGGTTTGGGGGTGTTTTTTTTTAATGATTCAAGGGTCGTCTTATCCTCCGAGATATACAGTATATTTTGCTGAGAGGAGTAAGTGCTTTCTATTTATTACTAAAGACAAAAGTTAGTGTATCTAGTCATGTTTCTCTTGCATCACACTGTTTGCTCTTGTTTTAATCATATATTTCACATTAGAACAGTTCAGTACTCTGTATTTCTGTGATTTAACTCATGTATGCACAAGAATGTGTCAGGAACACATTAAAATAATTCATTATCAGAGAGTCACTATGGACTGTTATTCACCCAAACCCTTTTTTTTCAGTGATGGAAAAATACACTGTTGCCTATAGATGTGTATTAACCGATGAATTTATTATTTACCTTGAGTGACATTACTTTTTTTTTTTAATCCCATGGGAAGATATATTTATTGAAAAGTAAGCAGTGTAGGACAGGATAGCTATGAATCACCTCAGCACTGACATTTGTGAAGTTCTGCAGTGACAAGCCTTGGTGGTTGTAGACTGATTTAGCCTTGGATATTTATTTTACATTGAGGTTAGCATAAGTCACTTTTGAATAAACTTGAAAGATATGATCACTTACTGTTTTTTACTTTATCCTCAAACATACAGGATTTTACAGTAATGACTCGGTAGACCCATGCTATACTGGACTAAATGGGGAAGCCGGATCTGATGAATCCAATAATCCATTGTATCTGATGGTTCCTTCCCTTGAATTGGAATATCTAGCACATACTGGAAAATAAAGTAAAATTGCATATTCTTTTTCTAAAAATGAGAATTATACCCATTTTACACTAACTTCGTCCATTATTTCACACCTTTGTCATATCACCTTATGATTAGTCAGTATAACCATAGTCTTATAACATGTAACAGTCATGATGGGGGAGGGGCAGTTTGGAGTAAAAAGGGTATGAAAGTCATATATTGTACACTACCTGTATAAATTGATGTACACAGCTTGCAATCACATTCTTGTATGCAGTAGACTGAGTTAATTGTCATTCATTGTTACTGTCGGCAAATATGGTTTCTGGAGGTTCTAGTGTCACATTTGGTATAGAGAGAGTCCTGAGGTGCTGGGGCTGGAGTCCTGGAGGTTGTAATGCTGGATCCTGAGGCTATGTGGAGACTGGCTAAGAATGTTGACACAACCTACACGTTGGAGGTCTCTGAGCCTCTTGGCAGTAGGAGAGGGCACAGGCTTGAAAAACTGGGAGATCACAGCCTGGATCAAGGCTGCTGCAGGTGCTTTAGCTACAACTTTTTTTTTTTTTAAATACAAGGAAGAAATAACCAAAGGCCGGAGCCTGGAGCCTCCACGTTTTCGTTTTCGTTTTTGAAGGCTCCAACATGCTTGCATGTGTCGGCCTTGGTCACCTAATGGCGGCTCTCGACGCTGCTCGATCTTTGGCAGCCTCCCTATTCAGTCCCTTAACCCTTAAGTCACATTTAATGACCTCGTCCCATGTCTTTCTCGGTCTACCCCTCCCAAACCCTCCCCCAATATTAACACTTCTCACCCTCTGCACCCAATTATCATCCCCCATCCTCTCACATGTCCAAACCACCTCAGCCTACCTCTCCTCATCACAACACCAATACACTCCAGTCCCATCCTACCTCTCAACTCTTCTATCGTAAACCCAGCCCCCCCAGGCCTTGCACGCAGGGGCGCACTGCACATCCACCTAATCATTGTCATTTCTGTACGTTTAAACCTGCGAATATCCTCTTCCTTTACTGCCCAAGCCTCACTACCATACAGCATCACACTCCTAACACATGCTGCATACAAAGATCCCTTAGCACGTAAGGAGAGTCCTCTCAATGTCAGGAGAGGCAACAGCTCCCTGAACTTCTTCCAACCACTTCTCACTCTAGCAACCGAGCTAACTCCAGCCCCACCTCTGGCACATAACATGTCTCCCAGATAACAAAACTCCTCCACACACTCAAGAGACTCACCTGTAAGTTCAACCCTCTCACGCCTAACAATCTCCACCTGCTCTCCCCGACACACTGTACACATGAAATCAGCATTATCTCGCAGTCTACCTCTAATACCACTACATCTCTTGTGCACTCATCTATCACAAACACTGCACAAGATGGAATTACTTCCCACACCCTTGTGGCAAACTGCACATGGCCACTCTCCCTCTCCTCTGATTGTACCGCCACCAACCCTAGATATCATCACTTTTGTTTTATCTGCATTTACCCTTAAGCCCTTGTACCCCATACCATCTCTCCACTTCTTAAATCTTTCCTCCGCCTCCTTTTCATTCTCCGCAATCAACACCAAATCATCAGCATACAACATCTCCCATGGGAGTCCATCTCTGAAGTCACGTGAGAAGGCTTCAAGCACCATGATAAACAACAAGGG
>JAGKTI010008697.1:5138-18456 GCA_018397915.1 Birgus latro
ATATTATTTTGTAGAAGAATAGGGCGTAGGGCTCATTTCAATGGATGAAAACGGTGGAAAAATCCGGGGAAGATTTGCTTACCGCAGAGTGGCTGGGCACACGACACGGGAGGGTAATGGAGGGGATGTACGGAGGGGAGTCTAGAATGGGGGAAAATGGCTAAATTGTCAACAATGGATGGGAGTACTGATGACATTAGCAGCTCTGACTATTGTTGGACATTGGCAGTGCTGATAGATGATACAAGTCACCACCTGAAAGCCCAGGGGAATTAAAAATAACACAGAGTTACTCAAGTGACACCCCGCTGTATGATCCATTGCACCCGACCGTCATGAAAGTGACGACCCGCGGTTATGCAGTTAATAAGGACGGTGGGTATTAGTTCCGAAGTAGTGATCTCTGAAGGTATGTGGAGAACTGAAGGACTCCTATACCAGGGGGAAAGGGCTATTTAGCCCATAACCAGAATTGGCCACATGAAACAAATTTTTCTATCTATCTATCTATTGCCAGACGCCTCAATCCCGCACGGGGTGGCCACAAACAAATTGCCTCCATGCCACTCTGTCCCTTTCCATTTCACTACCACGCTCCCAACTCACACCCCCCTCTCTCATATACCTCTCCACTCCATCCCTCCATCTCATCCTCGGCCTCTCCCTCACTCTCACCCCCTCCACCTCACTCACATACACTCTCCTCGTCAGTCTTTCACTCTCCATCCTCTCCACATGCCCAAACCACCCTAATAGTTTTATTCAGCTTTAGCAATATTCCACTAAATGAAGAGGCAAGTGTCTGTCCCCCTCATTAGAATAATGTTCCTGTAACATTATTCTTTCCACCCCCAGATGATTTACTCAGCTTGAGTGAACTTCTCAAGAAAAATGTAAGAACACTGATATAGCTTATGAAGTAGTAAGGGAATATTACTATAACTTGGTTCACGATACTGCGAACAGTTCCTTAATTTTTTAAGGTCGTTTATGGAACACCTGCAATTATAATAACTATAAACAATATCTGGCACATTGTTTTATAAAATAAGACTCGAAGGTGTAAGGAAGCCCCTAATTTTTTACTGCTAGTTATGGAGATCGTGCGGTTTATTAGGTGTGATCAACTTATACTCCACATTATACGAGTGTAGGAAGCAATGATTAAGAAATGTCATACATGATCTGGCTTCTTCATCTACTTCAAAACCATTCCTCTTAAAGGTAATGCTTTTAGACGTGAGAACATTTCTTGGGACAGTCCTGTCAGTCGCTCATGCACAAAGGATTTTCCCAAGCAAGGTGCTTCATTCTAACAAAGTACCCTATGGAGCGTTGCTATTGCTTCCTAAGGATTTTCACATGTAAGGTGCTTTACCCAAGCAAAACATCATTTGGTTCCACATCTTTTAAGTACTTCTGTACTTGTTTTCTTGAATGCAACAGATTCTTCCCAACTGAAGCAAAATAATCATTAGTTGTAACAAAAACAGAAAAGGAAAACAGATATTGTAGAAAAGGGGAGATGGGGGTCAAGTGGCTGTAAAGGTTATCTGTTAGCCTAAAGGAAGCGAGTTCGACCCCTGGCTGGTGCAGACAGCCGTCTGGTGATTACGAGCCAGGTCGAAGCCCTCGCGAGTCTCTCGTCAGGTAGTATCATTTTCTCACATATGAGCGGCCCAATCCGTCCCAGCCCAACCCGGCACAACAGTAACGCCTTTGAGAAGCTTATATCTCAGCAACCACAGGGTCGATCACTGCATGGTTTGATATGATAGCCCCATTCTTTAGGATTTGTTTATGACAGGTGTCATCACATCCTGGCGGTGCACGTGACACGTGTGACGCACCAAGTGCAGCATGTCGAAAATCTTCAAAAGGGGACCACAGGCCACACAGTTTGTAGTAAAGGCATGAAACTTGGTAAGTAGATAGCCATCAATATTCTCCAGGCATCCTTGGGGTGCAAGGCAACCTTTCAATGCTTTCGTATTTAAATGGCCTCACCCGTACCTTGCTGACAAAGGCGTTTCACTGGTTTGTATTCGTTAAAGCAGTTTTTCTGATCATCCAAAATAACTAACGGTATCATAAATAATAACGTTAATACCATCAAACCAACTGTGAATGATAGAGACATAACATATATTCAATATGGACGGTGGATATATGTATACAAATGGCGACAAATGAAGGCGTTTGGTATGTGTGTGTAGGAATACTGGGCCATAGAGAACGGGTTTATCAGATTTGAGTTAGAATTGGACAGTGAAAAACTGTCATGAAAGTGCACATGCTGACAATTTTTTAGAGGGGGGGAATGCCACTTTTTTTTCTTTTCTGTCCAAAGGCCACTGATGAAACTGATTTACTGCTATTGCTGTACTCTGGCTAGGAAAAAAAAACTAAATGATAAACAGAAAAACGTTTCACAGAGGGGAAAAAGTGACCACATCAAAGAGAGGCTCGCTGACAAACCAAGTGATGCGTCAAAGCTAATCAGAGACCAAATGGTAAAAGTTTTTGATTAAAAACCAGAGAAAATGAATGGCCAGAGAAATGCGTCAGTGGCCAAAATTGTTGCGACTGTGTGTGTGACGTAGCCTAAATGTTTACCAATACACTATGAATGACTGCGTATACATGGCTGTGATGGAGTAAAGATATGAAAACAATATATGATCCAACATTCATTCCACTGATAGGATGAAGGTAGGTTATAATCAAAATGTCCATACAAATGAGGAGTTGAAGGTAGGCTACATCAAAACATGTTCATGGCGAAAAGAGGGTATACTAAAAATATGCGTACAATTGATGACATCAAACTAACTGCAAATATTCACCTCTTTTTCTTTCCAGCTCTAATTCAGTAGTCAATAGGTGCTCTCAGTTTCACAAATATGCAATTAGTCAGTTCTGGAACTGTTTTTCTCGGTCTGTCTTTCCTACTGTCTATGACCTTTAGTCTTTTTAATATAGTGTCATCTTGATGTAACCCAGTCTTAAACTTGGTCTTATATTTTTCAGGCTGTACGTGATGGATTCTTTTCTTTTCTTCATCAAAAAATATTGCCTGTGAATGTGGTAAATCCGTAAACAAAACATTCTGTAAGACGGTGCACTTTGGTGAGAGAAACTCCGTGCTCTGATAGATATTTAAGGCTTTTATTACGACCCAATTCACCAGAGTGTTCCCCTGGAGAGTGCCAGCCCTTGACTGACTTACATCTGCGTAGCCCGAAGAGTGAGAAACAGGGAACATACAGTGTGTGTGTGTGGGGGAGGGGGATATTACAGTGGGGGTACATATACAGGGGGGGATAGGTACAGTGGGGGTACATATACAGTGGGGGGGATAGGTACAGTGGGGGTACATATACAGTGGGGGGGGACAGATACAATGGGGGTACAATTCATTCCATAAGGCAAGTTTGACGTTTTGCTGTGAAATAGTTTTTTTTTTTTTATGTGTGGGACTAGACAGTTTCAGCTGTTATGATCTATCGAGATATAACTCACGTTATCAATTGACGTGCTGAGTATTTGATTCTAACCAAGAGCCATTAGTTGATGTCAGGAAAGGCATTCAATTACAATTGCTACACAGATCAATAAAGCCTTGAAAATATGGCCAACGCCTTAGCCTTGCACATCGTAAAACTTCATCTGTTTCTGTCCTTATTTTTTTTTTAAATAACAGAACAGAGGAAAGAAAAACAAATGAATAAACAAAATAATCCATACACCAGGTTACTGGTGTGCTCCACTCATAAAATATCTGTAACAGTTGGACTTGAACAGCTGTAGGTTGAAGTTTGGGGGAAACCACTCCGGGGAAGCGAGTTCCAGAGAGATGCAGTTCAGGGAATAATAGCATTCTAATAGGCAGAAGTTCTACAATATGGCTGTGTGACATTCCAGTCATGAGCGCTACCAGATGCCCGTGTAGCAGGAGGGAAGGCATGGAGAGGTGGCACAATGGATGCATTGAGCATTTGCCATAAAAATATCTGTTAAATAATGCAAGGGAGGCAACATTACTTCTTACCTGTAGGGGGGGTAGTTTATTTATAATAGCAAGGTTATTAATAGTTCCAACAGCTTTGTTCTGAATTGTGTCTAGTTGTTTTAGTACAACCTCTCCACATCCATTCCACATGGGTGAACAATATTCAAGCTGGGAGTACACATGACTCAAATTATAAACTGCTCATCAGTGATGAAGTTACGGACTCTGTACAATAATCCAAGTTTCTTTGAGGCGGATTTAACAAGTGATTAGACATGAGAGGTCCAGCTGAGGGCATTGGTAAATGAGACATCGAGAATTTCAATACTTTTGGAGATGTGAATCTTAGTAGTACTGAAGGCAAATATACGAATCTGGCAATATCTGTCTATTAGTAAACTGTATATATTTGGTTTTGTTAGCATCAAATGAGACAAGGTTGTTTTCTCCTCTTTCATTGATCATAGATAAGTCTTTGATTCATGGAGATGGCTGTACTGAGTTGAGAGAGATACTGTATTAGACTTTGTAAATGGGTGTTTCAGTGTGAATGAACTGTAAAGTGTTGAGTCATCTGCATATGAATGGATGGGATTGTGGGTGACAGATAAGAGATCATTAATATGAACCAGGAACAGGGTTGGTGCCAGAACTGATCCCTGTGCCATGCCGGCGTTAATTGAGTGGAAATTGGAATATACATAATCTACTTTTTCTCTTATTTTTCTGTCACTGAGATATGAGGAAAGCAGAGGAACAGATGTTAGTCTATAACAATGGAGTTTGGACAGCAGGGAATGGTGCCATACTCTGTTGAAAGCTTTAGAAATATGAAGGGTTACTGCATGAGTTTCTCCATGTTGGTCAATTGATTGATGGATGGTATGAGTCAGAAGACTGAGTATGTCAATGGTGGATCTTTCATGGCGAAAACCATATTGTCTAACACTAAATAAGTTGTTGGATTCCAGATGATTAACTATGTGCTTATTCATTAAAATTTCAAATCCTTTACGAAAGAAGATGTGACATCTATTGGTCTGTAATCAGAGGGGTCAGAGGAACTTCCTTTCTTTGGAACTGGGTGGATATTGGGTTCTTTCTATGAATTAGGGAATGAAGAAGTGCGTGAGCATAGTCTGAATAATTCAGCAATAACAGAGGCAAGATCTGGGGAACACTTTTTCAAAACAATTTGGAGGAATTCCATCTGGGCCTGGAGCTTTGTTGTTTGGTAAATTGTCTAAGATGGATTTTACATGTCTGTATTTAAGTGGAACAATTTCAGGAGGGTCAAGTTCTAGTATCAGGAGAGTCAAGTTCTTGTACTGGCAAAGATATTTGCTTTCCTATGTGGATCATTTGTAATGTTGCCATCTGAAGACTTTAGTGGGGGAGTGGATGATGACTTGTTAAAGTTATTTCTGAAAGAATTAAGAGATGACCAGAATATTCTATTGTCATTAGGGTTGTTAAGTAGTTTTGATGATTTTGAAGAAAGTTTGATTTAGCAAGATTTATTACAGCTTTTGCATGGTTTCTAGCAATTATAAATTGACAGTGATTCAGATGTTTTTGATTTTAAGTGTTATATGCTAATGACTTTTGGGCCATAGCTCTGACACAGTTGCTATCAAACCATTTTAGAGAGTTCGATCTTTTATTGAACTGTTGAATTGGTATGAATAAATCCATGCCAGCTAATACTAAGTCATTAATGTGGGACTGGGCAGAACTGACCACTAGAGAAGGAAGACTGCCATGGAATGCCAGCAAGATAATTTCTAAATCTATCCCAGTTTGCCTTATCAAAGTGCCATCAGGTCACCCTGACAGGTTCAGAACAGGGAGGTTTGGGAGGACTAACTAATGAGGCTTTGATGAGATTGTGGTCAGAGGATCCAATTGGTGACAGTACTTCTGCCCTGTACTGATCAGGATTATTTTTCAAGAATAGACCCAAGAGATGGGCATTATGGTCAGGCTTATCTGGTATTCTGGTTGGTTGCTTTATCAACTGCGTGAGATTAAATGAATCTGCAAACAGATCTCACTCTAGACTGGCATCGTTAGTCCTGGCAGAATGCAATAATCATTCAACGTTATGTACGTTAAAATCACCCAGAATGATAATTTCGGTGCTAGGGGCAAGGTTAAGGTTACTCATCTGTCTGGATATGGAGTCAACTACACTGGGTTCTGAAGGAGCATTGAGGGAGTGATAGACTACACAGATATATTAGGTAATATTTAGATAATTTAGCTTATACCGTGAGTAATCAAAATTAGTTGAAGTGAGGTTTAAAACAGTGTCAACTGCATATTCAGATTTGATATAACAACAGGTGCCACCCTTGTTACGGAAGTTTGTGAGGAGATGGTAACCAGGAAAACAAAATGGGGATGTTTCGGAAGAGGGAGAGATTTGTGGTTCTGTGAGAAACAGGGCCAGAGGGGATATGGACTGTAGGGAAAAAAAATGAACTGAATTCAGACTGGTGCTGAGACCACGGACATTAGCGAAGCATAAGGCCACACCTGCACATCTCCGCTGACGAGCATGAATGGAATTTGCAACAGTCGCTGCCAGCCCAGTCACTTGATGGCGACCGGGAGGACCCTGTGCCGCCAGCCCTACCCTGCCAGTGGTGGCAATCTGATATACCACCTTGTTTGCTAGTAATAATGCAGCGGCCATTTCTAATGGAAGAAGAAATAGGTGTGGTATCTTACATGCATGTAGTGTGGTGTAGACAGTTGAAGGTAGAGGTATTAAGAGAGTATGCTGACCTACTCTCTGTGTAAATGAAAACACTGAAAATGTTCAGCAAAGGGAGATGGTCAGGATCAAGTCTTGAGGACTGGTGAAACGGGAGCTCCAGCTCTCCCTGTCACCAGCTTGCCATCCACCTTGGGAGTACTGCCCTGTTTGACTGGTGCTACAGACTACTCCTTACCTTTTGCTATGGACAGCCACAATTTTGATTCAAGACAGGGAGCTAGAGCTTGAACCCAGTCGTTGCGAACTTATAACTCCTTACTCTGATGGTGATTTTCTTACTTTGTTTCTTAGACTTTTCGTTGAATGAAATCTCCTGGAGTTGGAGGGAATAAAAAAAAATATCTTAGAAAAGGGGTTAAGGGCATCGGTAGTGTATCTTTTCACGTGTGTATGTATGGTATGTATGTTCTTTCTCCGTCCACTCTACACGATGCCTTACTCAAACTGACGCTTCAACTTTCACATGCATCACACTCCCTATAGACACCCCTTTTCATTCGTACATCACCAGAATGAGAAACTCTGGCCATCACCCTCCCTCTTTCGAGAAATGCAACAAATGCAGAAGACATTATTCAACACTACAACTTTAGACTTTTATGACAGCCTATATTGATTAAATTCCTCCGATGGTAGATGAAATGGAATGCTACAGTTGTCTCCACAATGGCTTGGTTAACAGTACCATGTTAGACTTCTACAGTTCCAACGCAGATGAATAATAAACTGTGCCATTACACAGAACAGAAAATTAGGGGCGTTCCAACCACTACAGGATCAACATCATCATCATTATCAACAGCAGCAGTAGCTGCGGCAATCATCAGCATCATTGTCATTATAACCATCATTATCATCACCAATATCATTTTCATAAGTAGCAGCAGCACAGCAGCAGCATTGTTAGCATCATCAGCAACAACAGCAAACTCGTCATCATCATAATCCATCATCATCATATGTAGCAGCAGTCTCTATTATCATCGGTGTCGTCATCCTCGTCGTAAACTAGAATCCCCCGATCGTAACTGAAGAGAGTAAGATCCTCGAGTATAATTAATAAGGCACAAGAGCAAGAGGGGTATCATAAAACTGTTCGCCGCAAATGGACTACATAGCAAATTATCGTATGTAGCACAGCACGCATTGTGTTTATAGTTCACTGAACGTCTCTTACCCTTCTACTATCAAATCCGTAAGAGAGAGAGAGAGAGAGGAAAACACACTAATGAAATGCGGTTTTCTTCTCGGTAACATTAATATGCAGTAAGTACATTATTATAATAGTTTTCTTAAAGAGAGGAAAGAATTCATTAATGGCGTATATAAGGCCTTTTATGAACGTCCAAGTCTAGAGCACGGGATAATGGGTATGAAAAACGTCGAGAAAGGAGGGAAAAACTATATGTCTGGCAAGGGTAGTTAAGGAACAGAGGCAAAAATCTCGGAAACCTTTCCTCTGCTAAACTATACCTCAAAGATGAAAGAATAGACAAATGGTGGAGTGATGTATTGGTTGCAGAAAGGTCCTGAGATGGATCCTCGTTATGGCTGAATATAGGACATTACACAAGTGTGCAAATTACTAATTACAGTATTTTGGGGTTGTTAATTCCAAGTTTCAAACTGGTTATCCTCCAAGACGGAAGGTTTTCTCACAAAATGATGAATATTACTGAAGAGTAGGCATGAACTGGTGCCTATAGGGCAAGACAAAACAAAAATGAAAATATATATACAGCTGTAAAACTGAATAAAAATAAACAAAATTCATACCACTGATAGAGTATACATGCTTTCATTCAAAACAGCATTTTTCGTGTTTAGAAACTAACTGGAACTCTCTGCGTATGGGTTTTTGGTGGGTCTCGCGGTGCAACATCCAACAATAGTCTTCCTTGGTATTTTCTCTCCATCGTCTTAAATCCTGATGAAATATTGTACGTTGTTATTTGCTCAAAATTCCCAACTTATGAGGAATGTAGTCCAAATCTGCATTCAGGAAATATAGATTAAGACCTATGTTACTTACTATTTATAGGAATGAAATTTTCCAGCATCCTGCTATCGATGTCTGTGTAGTTTGGATCATTATAGTTACCTCAAAAGCTTTTAATGACATCTTCCAAGGTAATCATTTATTTTTTTTTGTACAGCAACAAGAAAGTTTTCAAAATTAGTATCCTTGAAGTTTCCTTAAATCACGTGTGACAATTATATGCTCTTTGAGCTTGCGATCCGACAGTCCTGGAAACCTCTTGTATAAACACACAAACTCTTGACAGACTGCCTCATTAGGCCATTAGAAGGGATATATATATATATATATATTTAAATCAACCAGACATTAAATTTTCATACAACAGTCTTTGTCTATGATGGAAGTCGTCTCCTACTTGATCACCGTTTCTGAGACCAATGGGGATTCCTGCCCCTGCTATCCCATTCAAACAAGAAACAGAAACTCTGTGTAGCCAGACTGTTGTCCAACTCCAAGCAGCATACAAAATACCTATAAGTCTCTACAATTCATATAGTTATGATCCTTGTAATTATTCTACCTTATAACCACCAGTAAGTTTCCATAACTTAACTAAATGACCTACAGGAACAGAAGCATTTAAGTTACCATTATGTATGAGAAATGTCTCAAGACTTCTTTCCGAAGACCATTTTTTTTTTAATTACCCCAGCAGGATCTGTGGAGTAAATTAAATAATGTTGTTCTCTCCTACAAGGAGAGTATGTTTTCACACCTATTTGTTTGATTGTGTGTTTGTCTGTTAGCATGATTACTTAAAAATTAAAAGAAGGATTTGGACCAAATTTGGTGGATAGAGAGCCCATTTCTCAGAGAACAATCGATTAACTTTGGACCGATCTGGATTATTTTGTTTGTTAGCGGGATTACTCGAAAACTAAAAGAGATTTCGACCAAATCTGGTAGGTTGATAGCCCATGTCCCAGGGAACAATCAATGAACTTTTGGGACCGATCCGGATCGTATTATAGCCTCTGGATCCTGAAAACTTTTTTTGTGAAGCCCTAACCAGTGATGAGAAAACCTAACCCATTATTAAGAGTGGTTTGAAAATTACATTGCCCTTGTCGAAGAGATGCACTCGGCCCCTCTAGTTTAAAATATGGGAACAAAAAAACTTTCTCGGTCACAGTTCCTTGAGAATGATTAACCAGGCACTAGTGAATATTTGTATTTATATCTGGAATCTAAAATCTCGGCGGACACCTTAGCAAGTTTCTTACCAGGTCATTTAGTTCATGTTGAAAAAAAAAAATAGATTTCATGTTATTGCTATCACATTGGAAGTCTGTATCATCACTGTTGCAACTGCTTTCTTGGTCAAAGCTACAGTGTATGGATTCAAGGTTCTCACGTGGTAAATACAGCTGACTCTGAAATCTCATAAAATGCACTTCTTGGCAGTACTAAAGCACTTACACTCCCACAGTGTACATCCGAACAGTACTGAGGAATTATATAAGCTGGCATGCTTCTTTGTTTCCCCTTCAAAACCTCTCTGTCACCTATTGAGATTCATGTTAAATCTTGTTATAAGGCAAATAATAATGCCACATTCACGTTTAGATCTGCAATTTATTGTGTCAAGCAACACTCATATGTGTATATAGACCGACAGACTGATTGATCGACAGTACCTATGGATAGATAGACAAATATAAAACAGATAGATTGACTGGGAGTTGCCTAGTTATATACAGATAGACAGACAGTTACATAAGCACATACACACAGACACACACACACACACACACACACGAGTGCTTACGAACTCCCACCACAATTATTCCGCAAGACAACTGCCTACGATTCAATTAGTGGAGGTCCAGTTAGCCTGCATCCTGCTCCTCCCCGCCTCTTTGTTTTCTCATTCTGCTTACGTCTTTCCTCAGCAGTCTAACTTCCACCGCATATTAACCTGACTGCATTATTTACTATTTTTATGTTACTTATTATAATGCATTTGACTTTTCAATGATGAACTATTTGAGAGGAGCGTGTAGGAGAGACAGACTGACAAATGGAAGTGAAGGAGCGTTGTGATGTAGATGTGGATGTGATAGAAAGCATTAGGAAAAATACACTGAGGTGGTTTGGCCATGTGGAGAGGATAGAGAGCAAGAGAGTAATGGGTCGAGTGTATGTGAGTGAGGTTGAGGAGGGGAGAGGGAAGGAGAGGCCGAGGTTGAGATGGAGGGATGGAGTAGTGAGATATATGAGGGAGGAATGTGTGAGCTGGGAGCAATGCAGTGAATGGCAGAGGACCGGTCGACATGGAGGCAATTTGTGGCCACCCCTTATGGGATTAAGGCGTCTGGCAATAGGTGGATAGACTTTTCGATGGAATTTTATCCAGTTCTTGTGCATTATTTTCCATTACTTACCAGGTACTGCATAATTTGGCTCTACTAAGTTTACATATTCCTTCTACCACAGCAAGGTAGCACCGAGAACCTAAGCCAAGATTTGCAGAGTGATGTTGCATGTAGTAGTGTCTGAATCTGGGAAAGCGTTTTGTGTTTCTTTTTTAGGGTCGTACTATAAAACCCAAGAATTCAGGTGATCGAAAGGCGACGTTCAGTCGTCAGACGTTCCTAATCGACAGTCATCATTATTATAAAAAATCACGACCGTCAGTCTTGGCGACACCCAGTTCAGGGATTTCAGTGGCGCGACAGTTGCTAGACTGGGCGAGAATACGCTGCATGAGCGCTAACAGCACACGAAGTTTGAATGTTCTGTTTAATAAACCAGACACATCGCTAACCCATTCTAAGCTGTTATTTTCATTTTGGAAATGTGTATACATGTGCTAGAATTGGTAAAAACAAAACAAAACGATAGAACGCAAAAAGAGGATGCATTTACGAACAAGATACAGTATGCTACAGAAACAGAACATGAACAATGATTTTTCGTCCTCTTTGTATGAAATAACTACTGTAGATGTCCACATTTGAATTTATATGAGCAAAGTGAACGTATTATTGCATACTTTATAGACTTCCGTGGCATGTTTTATAGACCTCCGTGGCATGTTTCCTACCAGTCAGGAACTCACAACAGTATATCAGGATTATGTGCACTTCTATTCTTGTAGCAGCGCATCCTATATTCCTAAATTTATATGTCAGTATGTAAGTACACTGTTAATACAGACTTATTTTTATCATGGAGTCTGCTTTGCTTCTTTACAAAGCTGGTTGAACGATGACGTCCATTGCAGCCCCGAAACAAAAGGGATGCAGTAACACACCTCCATTTTTTTTCTGCAATTTCTTTCCACACATATCATCCATCCATGACCAGTAGACCAAGCTGGAAAATAAAGGTTATCTGATGTGTGTACTGTCACAGTTGTTCATTCAGTTTCTTTATATCTAGCTATAGTTTTTCTTCCCTGAACTATTGTCACCTTCCCTGTCTCAGTTATTACTAGTAAATTTCCAGTTTGGCTCAGTAATTATACTTCTCTTGTATTCACATTCTTGATTATTAGCTTTTCCTTCAGACAGTATGCAATGATTTATTAAGCTACATCATACAGTAATTCTTTTTCTATCCCAGTCTGTATGATAAGTCTTACCTCTTCCCAGAAATCATTCCACCTCTACAGTTCTTTCATCCAATTCTATTTTATACATTTTCAGACTCCTTGCTGTGTTTTTTTTCCTAGCTTTCTCCTAAACTGTTCATATGCTTGATGTTGTTTTCCTTCACTAAATATTTATCTCATTGTTTTCGGTTTGTCGCACTCGCTGCATGTTTTTGTATAACCTTTTCACCCAAATCAATATTCCCTGCCTTTCCTACAACCATCTACTCTTCCATTACAGTAACTGTCATTTCCATCTAATTAACCAAATTTCCTATGTATTAAATATGCATGATACAGGCCATTTCCTTTGGTTTGTCGCTATTTACGGGTAAGAACAGCTCTTGGGGTTGAAAGTTGCCTCAGGATTTTTTTTTTTTTGTGAATTTCGTGAATCAATGTGCATTGTTTTGCCTTTTTTTTATTTTTTTTATTAAAGCCAACACGCTTATTCTCAAATCTGAGTGCTTGATTGAAATAAGCAAATATTTTATCCTGCGTCGTTATCAACCATTTCACTCCTAACCTCTGGTACATGTATACCTATCTTACCTAAATCAGCCTAATGATTATTTTGATGCAAAAACGAACTTCATACTTAAGTAAAGAGCTTACGTGATTGCATTTATTGGTTGGTATTGATGAAAAACTTATATTCTCAAAATTAACGGTACAGGAGAACAATAAAGCTGGTGAAAAATACAAACCTACCTAACCATTTACCATCACTTAAGCCTGATATCTGTAATTTCTGCCATGTAATTTAATATTGTGTATACACTCTTCTTACATATTATATACTTATTTTTGCCTCGGATATGGGTGGAAAGTGGTACCAGCAAAGAATTGTGACTATGTTAGCAACCACTGCATATGCTTCGAGAAGCA
>JAGKTI010008698.1:0-32886 GCA_018397915.1 Birgus latro
TATATATATATATTTTATTTTATTACTGCTGCCAAGGTGACACTGTTCAACCACAGCACCCCTTGTGTCTGCCAAAGAGGTCAGTGCATGCATAAAATGTATTAATGCTGACATTCTCACATGGCACTGAAATCTGGGCAGTGAGTCTCCACTGACCAAGAAATTTCTAGGATAAAGACTATAGAAATTACCTTTTCAAAGCAATTTCAAGTATATGGTGGATGGACGGCATAAGCAAAAGAGAGCACTGCATATTGGAATGGAAGAATGAACTTGCACAAGATGCCAAAGAATGCCTTTGAAAGTGAGACAGAGTAAAGCTGGAAGAGGCAGACCACACATGGTAATAAAAAGGTGAGAAGGAGAAGGAAATGGAAAAGGGCTGACAGAAAGAATGAGGGAAATTTGTGTGGACAATGTAGTGTCAAGGCAGTTCTTTTAAAGCAATCCTCCGTTGCATGGTTCCCAGGAGGGTGCAAGGTGTTGGAAATGATGATATGATAATGATGACAATAAAATATACATTCACTGCTTTTGTGTATTAAGCCCATCCATATTCTGAATAGGAATACATGATTATTATCAATGAGCAGTAAAACCAAACTTGCAAAAATATGTACTGCTAAATGAAGCCAGGAATGCTCCTGCATTTGGCTATTCATATGTATGCATTCAACACTGTCTGTATTGCTTAGATACCAACAATGATTAAAAAATGTTCAACCTAAGTAGATGGTACTGCTTTGTTTCATTTTTGAAGGCTCCAACATGCTTGCATGCGTCGGCCTTGGTCACCTAATGGCGGCTCTCCATGCTGCTCGATCTCTGGCAGCCTCCCTGTTCAGTCCCCCAACCCTTAAGTCACATTTAATGACCTCGTCCCGTGTCTTTCTCGGTCTACCCCTCCCCCAATATTAACACTTCTCACCCTCTGTACCCAATTATCATCCCCCATCCTCTCCACATGTCCAATCCACCTCAGCCTACCTCTCCTCATCACAACACCAATACACTCCAGTCCCATCCTACCTCTCAACTCTTCCATCGTAAACCCAGCCCCCCCAGGCCTTGCACGCAGGGACGCACTGCATATCCACCTAATCATTGTCATTTCTGTATGTTTAAACCTGCGAATATCCTCTTCCTTTACTGCCCAGGTCTCACCACCATACAGCATCACACTCCTAACACATGCTGCATACGAAGACCCCTTAGCACGTAAGGAGAGTCCTCTCAATGTCAGGAGAGGCAACAGCTCCTTGAACTTCTTCCAACCACTTCTCACCCTAGCAACCGAGCTAATTCCAGCCCCACCTCCGGCACATAACATGTCTCTCAAATAACAAAACTCCTCCACACACTCAAGAGACTCACCTGCAAGTTCAACCCTCTCATGCCTAACAATCTCCACCTGCTCTCCCCGACACGCCGCACACATGAAATCAGCATTATCTCACAGTCTACCTCTAATACCACTACATCTCTTGTGCACCCATTTATCACAAACACTACACAAGATGGAATTACTTCCCACACCCTTGTGGCAAACTGCACATGGCCACTCTCCCTCTCCTCTGAATGTACCGCCACCAACCCTAGATATCATCACTTTTGTTTTATCTGCATTTACCCTTAAGCCCTTGTACCCCATACCATCTCTCCACTTCTTAAATCTTTCCTCCGCCCCCTTTTCATTCTCTGCAATCAACACCAAATCATCAGCATACAACATCTCCCATGGGAGTCCATCTCTGAAGTCACGTGAGAGGGCTTCAAGCACCATGATAAACAACAAGTGACTCAAAACTGACCCCTGATGCACACCAACATTCACGGAAAACTTATCACTCAAAACTCCATTCACTCTTACCTGGATGCGAGCACCCACGTACATGGCCATAACCACCCTAACCAGCCACTCTTCCAACCCTAGCTTTCTCTTTGCCCACTTCACTACCTCTCTAGGGACTCTGTCAAAGGCCTTTTCCAAATCAACAAAAACAAAATACAATTCCATTTTCTTTCCAATATATTTTTCCTGAAGCTGTCGAACAATGAATATGGCATCAGTGGTCCCCCTGCCTGGCATAAACCCAAACTGCATCTCATCAATATTCACTCTTTCTCTAATCATACCTCCTAGAACTCTCTCCATTACTTTCATTATCTGATCTAAGAGATTTATACCTCTGTAATTTCCCCTTTCCAGGGCATCACCCTTCCCTTTGTACACATTTACAATTACACTCTTCAGCCAATCATCTGGGACAACACACTCATATATAATCATATTTATCAGGTCAGTGATTAACCTCACCCCAGTATCTTCTGAGGCCTTCAACATTTCAGCAGTCAACCCAGACACACCTACCGCCTTCCCCACCCGCATCCTGCCTATTGCCTCTCATAGTAGCAGCGTCAATCAAAGGCCAAGGGCCAAACACTGGATCAGCTGGCTCCAAATCTTCTCTATCCCAACCAAACTCCTCATTCAACAACCGGCTTATGGTACCTAAATAAAACGAATACAGTGAGCTCTCACATAATGCGCGAAATATTGTTCCCGGAAGGTCCTGCTTAATGAGATATTCACGTTATAGGGCCATATGTTTACAAGTTAAAGGGTTTCGTGGTACCCAAGCCAGCCCCAAGTTCACCTTTTGAGGCAATTTTCAGAGATTTTTTCCAGGATATTTACAACCTAATAATGACTTCATTACATACAAACACTGGAGGATTCCTCACCTTGAACCGAAGAGGTTGTGGGCTTCCTGGGGGGAGGGGGAGTGGGATTCCAAGGCAGGGCAGAACTCCTACTGGTCCCCAGATGGCAAAAAAAAAAAAAGGGCAAAGATGACACACAGCACGTGTGGAGCCAGAGCACAGGGAGAGGGTAGGCTCAAGTGGGGCAGGAATGCTCAGTGGACCGTGATGACACCCCATGTAGACAAGTGACAGGCATACGTCACTGGCTGATGCAACCCAAGCTATGGCTATCACTGCCCACACTATGTCTGTTCCCACCCCGTTATTCGCGTAATGACTGTTTAAACCATAATTTGTGGCCTCAGGCAGCTAATCCCTATCGTTGCAGTGTAGTACGTTCATTCATTCATCATCCAATCCTACAATGACCCATGTAAAGTGTACGAGCCTGGACCTAGGCAAGTTGGTCCTGACATTTAACCAGTCCCATTCCAGCAAGTTTTATCCTAAACCACCCCCAGATCCCAGCCAATTTTCGACTTTTTGTTTTCTGGCTCAAACTTCCACTTTTGGTCAGAAACAATGGAAAATCACCAAGAAAGTGCTTACCTACGCTCCAAAGTGGTCTAGACAGGTATGCCCAGGTGCACCTGGGCTCCGTACTCTGTAAAGGTGTGCTGCAGTTGCCGCGTTTTCTGTGATGGGGTAACACCTCCAAACCACCCATGATACATCGAAATACATTTATTAGGTCTAAATTAACATTTTGTATAAGAAATATATTGGTATTCATACAAAAATATATAGGCCATATGAGCATAAGTTCATTTTGGCCCTACCTGAGAATCGCTGATTTTGTCACAACTGATTCCTGAGACTGTTCTTTCAACTTACAATCTATTTCTCAGCTTACATTATACTTTCCTACAATCATTATGTCATTTCCAACTATCTATAACACTTATCACATATTGACAGACCTGATTATTATTACTGAGCGTATTATTATCGCATATTGACATGCGTTACTACTGAGCATGATGTTATCACAAGCACACAGTACTACATGGTATTCTTCAACTTCCATTATAATTTTCCACAAAGATTATTTCCATTGTAAGCACATATATTTACCTGACTTGGCATTACTATTATTACTGAGAGTAATATTATCGCATACTGCCATGCCTTAGTATTACTTTGAGCATGATATTATTGTAAGCACACAGTATTACATGGTATTCTTCAACTTCCATTATAATTTTCCACAAAGATTATTTCCATTGTAAGCACATACATACATTCACCTGACTTGGTATTACTATTATTATTGAGCGTAATATTATCGCATATTGACATGCCTTAGTATTACACTAAGCATAATATTATCGCAAGCACACAGTATTACATGGTATTCTTCAAGTTCCATTATAATTTTCCACAATGATTATTTCCACTGTAAGCACATACATTTACCTAACTTGGTATTATACTGAGCCTGATATTCTCACGAGCACACACTATTGCATTCCATTTCCCAACTTTCAACTGATTTTTCCACAGAGATTATTATCATTTTCCAACATTTTTCACAGATATACCTGACTAATGAGCAATACATTTTCACATGCACATAGTATCACATACAGTATGCAGGTATACCAACATTTTCAGTAATGTAGGAAGGTGTGGTACTACTTGAAACATGGCTCAAGGCACAAGCCGACATTGCACTCGACACACTCGTATCTCGTTTCTTGTCTGCCTGTGCTCTCCCTGATGGTGGAATTTCTGCACACGTGACAGCAGCGCTGTGGTCTGGGGCGGATTTGTGTAGGGGGGATGGTGGTAAGGAAGTGGCGTCCTGTGAGCCTTAGGGGCGTCTGGGCGGCAGTTGCGGTGTGGGAGTGAGGGTGGGCCCTTTCCTCGGAATATTTCCCGATGATCTCTCGGGGAAGCTCCCTCACAAACCCCTTGAAGGTCTCTGCTTTCCCTGTGGTCAAGGCGTGGAGGTAGTGGCACTTGAGGACCGTGATATCGAGCAGGTGGAAGAACAGTTTCTTGTACCACTTTATCGTGGCCCTGGCACATTCCACACTGGAAATCATGGAGTCAGACTGGTCTACCTGCCTCATGTTCACAATGTAGTCCACTACTGACTCAGGTTTTCAGACATGGGGCCTCCTTTGGCCGGTATACTCCATGGAGTCTGTGCAGTGCATTTGGGGGCGGTGTACAGTGGACAGGAGGGAAACTTCTCTCTTGTGGTTCCATACAGTGGCGAGGATGTTATTCACCTTGAAGAAAACCACCTCATTCCTGTCGAGTTCCACCATATGCTGTCAGTTGATAGTGGAAGTACTGAGCGAGAAGAGGGCTTGTGTAACAGTTGTCCAGGTACAAAATGTGATCACGATGAAGGTACTGCTCTATCATGGTCTTTACTACAGTCCCTGAGAGTCCTGTGCTCCGATCTTCTGTTATGTCTGTCCGTGCGAAGGTGTACAAAACTATGTCTTGCACATAACCAGTTTTACAGTCACACATAACAAAGACTTTGAACCCAAAACGGTGTCTTTTGCTGGCTATGTACTGTCTAAAGGAAATATTGTCTCTTCACAACACAGACTCTCGTCTATGACAAGGTCTCTGTAAGGAAAAAAAAACGAGTGGAACGTTTCCCGTAGGCGATCAAAAACAATCCTAATTCTCCTCATTTTATCTGTATTGTTTGCATTTGCAGGGTCATCTGCATAAAAAAAGTGGAGGCGGCTGAGAATGTACTGAAACCTATTCCGACCCATAACTTTACTGAAGAAAGGGGTGTAAGTAATGGGGTCAGTAGACCAGTAAGCAGGAATTTGTTCTTTACGTACTATACCCATCAAGAGCACCAGGACAAAAAATAGGAACACCTCACTTACTGTTACAAGGTAACCATACACGTGTGAGTGCCTGCTTGTGGTCCCTTGACACTCACTCTCACTCCACAGCCTCTCTCCGAAGAGCCTGTCTGCTTCTGTCTGCTCCACAATAGTCTCCACAAACTGCTCTGAGAAATAAAGGTGGAAGAAATCCACCCTGGTGGAGCCTGGATGAATATGTGGAGAAGTGACGCCAGACTGCCACTCCTCTGTGAAGGGGTGAATCATGGGTTCAAAATCACTCCCGTCCTCCCACACCCACGACAAAACACTGTCATCAGCCTCATCACCGTCGTCAGGGTGTGGAGGAGAGGGTGGTGGGGGTGGTTGGGGAGGTGGACAGCGGTGCCCTTCCCAACTCGCGGTCCTCTTCCCCTTCCCTTTTGCTTTTCCCTTCCCCTTCCCTTTCGTCCCCTTCCCCACATCACGGGGCTGTGGAGAGGGAGTGCAAGAATATTGTGGGGCGAATGATGTACTGGGGAGCAGCTCCACGTCACCTCCCCGCTGCCCAGGTGCACCACTTGGGAGCGCGTGACCTCGCTCCCTCACACCACCACTTTCTCTTTCGGAAATTCTCACTCCCGCCCCTACACTTCTGCCAGCCCCAGACAAGGAAAGAGAGCCATACCTTTTACAGCGCCTCACTCCTTCCACTCCATGTGGCGAGATGCGCTCCGAGCCCAACCACGTGGCAACACTACGTCCACCTCCTCCGCCATCTTCCTCGCCTCGTCCAACATTTCGTGCACAGGCTGGATAGAAGTGCGGCCAGGTCCACATGGTCTAGCTTGGCCTGCCTGATGGTAGGTTACGTAACGCCGCTTCCTCGGAGACGGGACCTCCTTGTCACTGCTACTTGTCTCCTCGGCCGGGAGCACGTAATCTTTATCAAGGGTATCATCATCTATTGGCGAATCACTGTTGCCAGTGAATTCCTCAGCTGGGTAGGTGTCCAGGACCGCTTGGATTTCCTTGTCAGAGAGACCTCGGCATGCCATGTCTGTCCTGGGTCACTGCTACAAGGTGAGTGGCCGAGTCACAGTTGAGCGTGGGTCACGTGGGGTCTGGGAGTGTCCCCACCTGGCAGCAGGTAGAGGAAGGTGTCATGTGTCCACGTATCAAAAATCTCCCGCAAAACTTGAAAATGTGGAAATGATGGGCATTGCAACTGCATGACGTACGATGCACGTCATCGGGACTGAGAGACGAGTTAGGGGGTGACGTGCATCGTACGTCAATGGGACGGGGCGGGTTAAGATGGAAGTGATCAGCCTCACTCATCCCTGAGTGGCATTACGTAAGCAGTAAACACCAACAACCCTTAGATATTGACCTTCACCAGCTCAATCCGACTGGACCACCATAATTACTCACTAAACCACCAGGTGCCAAAATTTGGTTATATGGTTACCACCCAGTGTAGTAAATAGTTTCCTGGTGTACAGGAAACCATTTGGCTTGTCACTCAGCGTAGAGTTATCCATAGGCAGAAGGAAGAGGAAAGAATGAAGGAACAGAGTCATCCACAGGCAGAAGGAAGAGGAAAGAATGAAGGAAAGAAAGACAGAAGTGGGAATATAAAGGCAAAGGCAGAAAGACAAGGAATGAATGAAGGAAAGAAAGACAGAAAAGGATGGAAGGAAAGAAGGATGGTTTTCGAAAAAATGGGCAGATTTTTTCACCCGCATTATATCTGTCATATTCGCGTTTTGACCATTTCATGGCCTCAAAAATTGTCTTCCGTGGTATGTGAAGTTCACGCACTCAGATCGCGCGTTAAGTGAGAGCTGACTGTACTATTCATCTGACCCAAGAAATAGGATTGTCTATTTTTTTTTTCAACTATGATAATTTCATTCAGCTTAGAAGAGACCTCTCTTAGTTATGGAGTAAAAAACAATTTCTATTAACTTCTATGTGATGACATCTTTTTATCATTTGTACTGAAGGAGTTGTTGATGCTGCTGATGCTGCTCAACCCACGTCTGCCTGACCCAGCAAACCCATCACCTGCAGATAAGTAAATGCCCTAACTGGATCATCCCATAGGTTCCCTACACTGTTCATCTTGTATTTGTATCTTAGAGTGGTATGTGCTGTGCTCCACTATGTAAGTTATGTTGTGTAGGTCTATTCTACAAGCAGGGCACATGTCATCTGTGATTCAACCTAGCCCAAATCTAAGCTGGTAACTGAGAAGGGTTGGGTGATATTCTGATTTAGGGTTAGCTAGGATTACCAAAAATATTATATATATAAAAGGCTGCACAGGCATTACTAATCACACTTCACTGGTTACCCACTCAAAATCAAGCTGTCAGTGCTAATCACCTACAGTCATATCAAAAGTCATCAAAGTCGATTAAGAGTCCTCTCTTGTTTAGTTTTGTTTCATTCATAAAAGCTCCAGCATGCTTGCATGAGTTGGCCTTGGTCACCTAGTGTGGCTCTCCATGCTGCTTGATCTCTAGCAGCCTCCCTATTCAGTCCCTTATCCCTGAGGTAACACTATGACATCATCCCAGATTTTTTCAGTCTGCCTCTCACAACTGCACCCCCACTGTTCACACTTCTCACTCTCTGCACCCTACTATCATCCCCCATCCTCTCCAAATGCCCAAATCATCTCAATCTACCCCTCCTCATCACAACACCAAAACACTCCAGTCCCATCCTCCCTCCATCGTAGGACTCGTATTCAAGGATGCATTGCACATCCACCTAATCATTGTCATTTCTGTATATATAAGTCTATGAATATCCTCCTCCTTTACTGCCCAGGTCCCATTACCATACAGCATTACACTCCTAACATGCCGCATACAAAGATCCCTTAGCACAGAGAGACAGCCCTCTCAATGTCAGGAAAGGCAACAGCTCCCTGAACTTCTTCCAACCACTCCTCACTCTAGCCACCCAGCTAGCACCAGCTCCACCTCCAGCACATGACATATCTCCCAGGTTACAAAACTCTTCCACACACACCCAAGAAACTCACCAACAAGATCAGTCCTTTCACGTTTGACAGTCTCTAAACATACACTTCCTGATACACCGCACACATTGCCATTATCTCGCAGTCTACCTCAAGTACCACTCCATCTCTTATGCAACCATTTATCACAAACACTGCACAAGATGGACCTACTTCCCACACCACTGTGGCAAACTGCACATGGCCATTCTTCCTCTTCTTTGACAGTACTGCCATCAACCCTAGATACCATCACCTTTGTTTTATCTGCATTTACTCTCAAGCCCTTGTGCCCCACACCATCTCTCCACTCCCTAAATTTTTCCTCCACCTGCCATTCATACTCTGCAGTCAACACCGAATCATTGGCATACAACATCTCCCACAGGAGTCTATTTCTGAAGTCAAGTGAGAGGGCTTCAAGAACCATGATAAACAATAAGGAACCCCAATGCACCCCAACATTCATGGGCAACTCATCACTCAAATCTCCATTCACTCTCACCCGGGTGCGAGCATCCATATACATAGCCATAACCTCTCTAACCAGCCCCTCCTCGATCCTAAGCTTTCTCATTTCCCACTTCACCACCTCCCCAGGGACTCTGTCAAAGGCCTTCTCCAAATCAACAAAAACAAAGTACAGTATAGATCCCTTCTCGTTCCTGTATATATATGTATATATTTCCTGACATTTGTTGAACAATGCATATGGCATCAGTGCTCCCTTTGCTTGGCATAAACCCAAACTTCATCTAATCAGTATTCACATTTTCTCTAATCATACCTTGAGGAACTCTCTCATTACCTTCATTACCTGATCCAAAAGTTTTATGCCTCTAAAATTTCCTCTTTCCAGGGCATCATCCTTCCCCATGTACACATTTACAATCACACTCTTCAGCCAATCTATAATGTGGTTAAACCTTTCAAAGTATTAGCATGCAAAAAGCACAAATAAAAAAACTACAAATATGCTAAAGAAAAAATTTCAGCAGAAAAAGGTACAGTACTACAAAGCAGGGAAACAAAAAAAAAAAAAATCTGTGATGCAGCTGTCTGAGAATGCACTTCATGAATTTCAAACAACCAATGAACAACAAGGGTGATAAACATATTTACTTACTTCTGACAAAGAATTACGTACTCTACTATTCACCTGGCAGGTTTTTATGTTAGTATGAAGAAGTTCTAAGATGTATTGTACAGTACTACACACAAATACACAAAACTAGAGCAATTTAAATGGCTGCTTACAAGGAGTTCCTCCCAATCTGTGATTGGATATGAGATCTTCCACCGCATTCCAGCTGATATTCAAAATATAAAAATTATTAGGTGTCTCCTAAATTCACTGATGTAAAGAAATTTAAAAAGCTGCTTTAGTAATAATGTGTGAATATATACTAAAATATAAATCACACAATAACAATTTATCTTTAATGAGTATAAATATTTACCGTTACTGAATACAAATGTACCAGTACTCAATCAGTGTGAAACTTGAATAAAACACTGTTTAATACTCTAAAAGCATATTGCAATAGAGTAATGTATGCCATCTAACCTTTCTACTCATCACACATTATGCAACTACAGCTATTAAACCTACCATCTGGAGACACATCATAACTTCATCATAGAATTCGAGATCAGAAATGAAGTTCAGTTGAGCCTGCAGGCCAGTGTTGAACTCTATTAGAGTCTGGACGAAAGAGTTGTCTACCCTTGCCACACCCTGGATCAACATTGCCGCTCTGTAAACAAAACTTATGCTGCTGAGATTATATCATGACAAGGCAACTTATGTTCCAATGATAAACAGTGTGGTGCTGTAACTTAACCTTGTCAGTATGGCAATGCCATTCAAAGTATATTCTTGGTATATGGATACAAATTTATTCAGTTAAATTAAATCAGTATAATGAAATATTTTGCATTTTATTCTTACTGCTGTTAAGATGATTTTATTTAGCTTAGGGGAGATTTTTCAAACCACAGGCATCAGGTACAGTCATTAACCCTTTCACTACAAGGATATTTCCTTACAATGAATTAAATTGTTCAGAAGTAGCAAGGATACACTAAAGTAGGCATCAGTGGACTGAAGGGATTGAGAGTTAAAATATGGAGATATGACTGTTCAACAGGGACATTAAAAAAATCTCAAAGGCAAATTCCAGAGCATTCCTTAACTCTGGCATTTTAACACTTGCTTGTGTTCCTTCCTGTGCTCTTGATCTCTGCAACCCAGGTGAAGGGTAAAGCTATCATTCCAGTTCTGGTATCTCCAAACCCAGATAATGTGCATTAACTATTAGTGATGATGCATATATAGCAGAGCCTCCTTAACCCTTTCAGGTCTCCTGGCCACGATTGTGACTTTATTGGTATGGGTCTCCTGGCCACGATCGTGGCTTGCCTATTTGCCCATCTCAGAACTGTGGCGGGAAGCTGGTGAATGTTTTCAGTCTTACTCTCAATATTTACTGATTTCCTGGGTATTGGACAATCCAACTGAGAAGAAATAAGCACAGCTTTATGATTTTACCTTAGTAGGAGTGTTTATCATTTTGTATACAGAAATGCATTTATTTGTGATGCAATACACAACTTACTATGCAACTTCCCATTGTTATTAGGGCTTTCGTAGGGTAAACAGAGCCCTGTTATTTAGTAGTGATTTGTTGGTAGGTAGTGGATCCTACCATCCACTCTGCTTTAGGTGTCTACCCTTTCCTCTCTTCCTTCCTTTTTTTTGTCTTTCTTTCCCTCATTTTTTCCTCTTCCTTTTGCCTATGGGTGACTTTACACTCCCT
Organism: Birgus latro; assembly: GCA_018397915.1. Taxonomy (NCBI): domain Eukaryota; kingdom Metazoa; phylum Arthropoda; class Malacostraca; order Decapoda; family Coenobitidae; genus Birgus; species Birgus latro. Next base: position 11,424 of record JAGKTI010008698.1, read on the forward strand.
CTTCTGCCATTCTATCCTTCATTCTTTCCTCTTCCTTCTGCCTATGGGTGACTTCACACTGAGTGACAAGCCAAGTGGTTTCCTGTACACCAGGATACCATTTTCTATGCTAGATGGTAACCATATAATCAAATTATGGCACCTGGTGGTTTAATGGGTAATTAAGGTGCTCCAGTTGGATTGAGCCTGTGTAGGTTTATAACCATGGGGTGGTTGGGGTTTACTGTGAACGTAATGCCACTCAGGGATGAGTGAGGCTGGTCACTCTCATCCTAGATGTCAGGACCAACTTGCCTAGCCCCAGGCTCCTACGCTCCTCATCGGGCAATATAGGATTGGATGGTGGATGAATGGATGGAGATGCATATTGGTTCCTTATGCATGAATTTTATATTTTTTCCTAAATTTACAAACCTTGATTTTTGGTAAAAAATGTGATTGTTCAGACTGGACATATGGACCTATTGTGACCCAAAAGGGTTAACTGATAATCGTTATGTGATGAATTCCTTATGTGATGACGAAAAAGTCTGGACCTTTTCGATATACAGTCAAGCCTTAGTAACTCGGACTAACTAGAGGATAACTCAGTCCGAGTTATGCAACTGTCTGACCTACACGGGTTTGTACTCTAAATCTGCATAAATCACCATATTTTCATGCATACAAGTATTAAGGCACACCAAAGTACAATATGTTAAAATTACGATATCTCTTAACATTACAGTAACTCCCAACCCCCCCAAATTCGCGAGGGTTACACTCCAAACCCCCTCGCTAATTCTTGAAATTAGTGAGTTTGGCAATTATTGCGTTCTACTGTAGTGATAAATATGCAAACAAAGAATAAAGTGAGGGTAGTATGAGAATAAAAAATAAAGAATAAGGTGAGGATAGTAAGCGAATAAAAAGTAAAGAATAAGGTGAGGATTCCGGTAAGTCAGTGGTTTTGGGAACTGATTTTCTTTAACAGAATTATACTAGTGTTAATGGAACTTTTCCTTTAAATAGGTCAAATATATAATGAAAAAAAAAAAGAAGTTTATTTTCTGTATTTTTCAGACTACTTTTTTTTAAGGAAGAAATCGGTAGTTAGTGGAGTCGTTAATTATGAGTTCGGCAGTTATGGGGTTCTACTGTGTATTTATGACAATTGTGCAAAGCAAAATTTTTATGACGTTACATATCATAACTGAATTTTTCGTATGCCCACTTAGTGACTCCCCTGTCCGACCTATACGGGGATCCGAGTTATGAGTGTCCGACTTACCGAGGCTTGACTGTACAATAAATTTTTTGCTTACACGATTCTGATTCTGTATGATGCCTCACTAGTGTATATGTTACAGGGAATTTGTGTAACCAGTGATTTCATGAAATCCCTAGGGAATTCGTGAAATAAATTTAAATTAGGATGGGTAAGTTAATTTAGGCTGAAGTTAGGTTAGGCTGGGATAATCTATGTTAAGTTTAATTTAGGTTAGGCTAGGTTAGTTAGGTTAGGTTAATTTAGATGAATGCTTAACATAACTTAGCATTCATCTAAATTAACCTAACCTAGCCTAACTTAACCTAACCTAAACTTAACTTACATTATCCAAACCTAACCTAACCACAGCCTAAGTAACCTCACCTTAATTAATCCATTCTAATTTAAACTCATATCATGAATTCCCTAGGGATTTCATGAAATCCCAGTAACATATATACAACTGCTATTTTCACTTACACAACCTCCCTCACACAAGTTTACAGTCAACTGTTTCTTCAAAGATAGCAGCCATGGCTCAGTGGGTTAGAGTGCTCTGCTCTGACCAAAGGGTCGGAGGATCGAATCCACCCAAGGGTCACTGGTAGACATCAGGAAGGGCATCCAGTCATAAAATGCTATACGCTCCAATCCAAAAGTCCTCTACCCAGGGGCAATGCCTTAGCCCTTTGGGAATACCAGGTGTAAAACTTTTTTTTTTTTTTTTTTTTAAGATAGCCTTTCCACCTGTCACAATTGGGTGTGTTAGTGTCAGTGATCAAACAATTGTGTGGTGCTGAGTTCAAGCAGGATGTGAGGTGCAGTGAAGTGAAATAACTACCACTTTAGGTGAGCTGGAAACTTGTTTTTTTACTTACAGAATTTCTGGTGATAAAAAGCAAGTAAAGTGCAGTTAAGTGAAATGACAACCACTTTAGGCAAGTTGTAAATTTGTTTTTAGACTTTGTTGGGTGAGTGACCCTTGGCCAAAAACGTATCCCCACAGAACTCATGTGGCAAATGACTCGATAGAGTATTGTATACGTATACGATAAACTGTTCATCATTCATCATCCAATCCTATGTTGCCCCATGAGGTGTGTAAAAGCCCAGGGCTAGGCAAGTTAATCTTGACATTTAAGGTGAGAGTGACCAGCCTCATTAATCCCTGAGTGGCATTGCATGAGCAATAAACCCCAACCACCCCTTGGATATAAACCTTCACCGGCTCAATCAGACTGGAGTGCCGTAATTACCCACCAAACCATCAGGCACCAAAATTTGGTTATATGGTCACCACCCAGCGTAGTAAGTGGTTTCTTGGTGTACAGGAAACCAATCGGCTTGTCACTCAGTATAGGGTCACCCACAGGCAGAAGGAAGAGGAAAGAATGTGGGAAAGAAATAGAGAAGGAGTGTAAAGTCACCTGTAGGCAGAAGGATGAGGAAAGAATGAAGGAAAGAAAGACAGCAGAGGATGGAAGGAAAAGAAGAGTGGAGGAGAGGAAAGGGCAGACACCCGAGAGAAGCACTATATCGAGTGAATGGATGGTGAGAGCCCCCACCTACTGTTACGTGATGGATTTTTTCAAATGCATCCTCATTATAAAACGAGGGGTTGCTGTATTGTAACTGTTGCAGTTTTTATGGCTTCTTCACTCCATAGGGGGGGCGGTAGCCCGATCGGTAGAGAGTTGGCTTGCAGTCCTGTGGGACCCAGGTTCGAATCCTCGCTGGTGCAGGGAACAGTTTAAGGATCTGAATTTCATTAAATCAGGCTTTACTGATCTACCAGAAGACCCGCCGACATGTCGTAGAAATGACCCCGCTAATACCAATACACCAGTCCTGTATGAGACAGCCCTAGCATGTATTCAATATGGACGGTGGGTGTTAAGTGCCGAAGTGGTGACATGTAGATTGTAGGAGGACGACTGGGCCTTGACAGCAGGCTGTGAAGCCTATGCCCAGAGTCGGACACATAAAAAAAAAAAAAAAAAAAGCAGAAAATGGCACACCCAATGTCCATACCAATTCCAATGAGCATAGAAATATGTGACAGCCTTCTGAATAAGTAAGAAATCTGGTGAGTCTGTGGTGAGACTTTTTTTTTTTTTGACTGGCCATAAGCTTCACAGCTCATTCTCTGAGGCTGAGCAGTCCTCCTATTTATGAGACACCTCCACATGTCACCACTTCGGCACTAACACTCTCCATCCATACTGAATACATGTTAAGGCTGATTCAGACAGAACTGGTGTACTGACATTAGCGTGGGTGTTTTATGACATGCTGGAGGGTCTCATGGTAGGTAAGTCACATCTGCTGTAATGGCATTCAAATCCTTAAACTGTTCCCTGTCCCAGCTGGGATCTGAGCCTGCATCTCCTGGGACAGCAGATCACCTCTCTACCAACCTGGTCTCCTCCAAAAGTGTTATAATGGATCTGTTTGCATGTCACTAACATGAAATGATGGTGGGGTCACATGCGAGTACGGTAATGCATATGAAAGTACACACTACCTACATCCACTTACAGCTTGGTTTCAAACCTGGACTCTGGAGACATATGGAGATACAGGATGCATCTAATCCCAACTTGCTTGTTTCCATTTCATATCTCTCCTACAAGCTGAGATCATAATTCTACAGAAGGCAGTATACCTATAAAGTTGAAGTATCAACCTGGCTGAAGTAGAGCTCCCAGTTCTTTCTAACTTTAGCTAGCACTTCTCTGTCTGATATATGCCACTACTGCTTCCATATGGAGTTATAGTGTTTTTGGCAAAGCAAAATCTACAAACATGAGCAGCAGGCTCCAAAATGGTCCTGGGTATTATACTGTACTTGGTGGAAGTACTCAGCAGTATTTCCTACATATACTGGAAAATAAAAGAAAAAACAGAAAAAAAGACATACATTTCATCAACAAGCCATAAAGCATCAGGCAGAAACAACACAAATGTACAGAGTTAATAATAATCACTTACCCAACTTCAACCAAACTGTGAGCATTGCGGTTCCAAAGGGAGATCTGGATCTGACCAGCAAAATCATAAGAAATGGCTCCATTCAAAAGGAGCTCAGCATTCAGTCCATTCTGGAGTGGCACAACTTGAAGGTGATCCTGAAGCAGCAATGAACCCTGCAAGGATGGCAAATCCTTGTAATTACAGCAGACCCTTACTAAAGCAGACTAGCTGTAGGAAAGCCTGGTCCGTTGTAACTGACTGTCCAATATATCTGAGGGTTCATCCCTGTGGTGGGATTTCAAGCACATGTTTGAAAAGAAATAAGTACAATAGCATATTCAAGTACCAAAAATTTACATTTTTAAGCTGACACATGCATGTTGGAACCTTTATAAATGAAACAAAAAGAAGAAAAAAAATGATCTATATATCTATATATACAATACAGTATATGATTAATGCTTTAATTCACACTGGCTGTACTTTTGTCCCTCTCATGCTTGGCTGAAATGCTTTTAGCATTACTGCTTAGACAGATACCAGAAGTGAATAAAGGCTCCTGATGGTAACCGATTTAAAATGAAAAAAGCATCCAGACTGAAGGGAAAGTCACCTGAAGTGCAGTGGTGCGCTCTGACCCTGTACCAGACCAGACATGTCCCATAAGTTCTCCCTGGCTGCTGAAAAATACGTAAGGGCGTAGCTGCGTGTCCAGGAGGCTGATTTCTATTCCTGCATTGGATTCCTCTCCATCATCCTGGGCATCCTCTCCACCAAACATGGCCAGTCCACCCGTAAACATCCCAAACTGTTTGAGCAAAAGGAAAACTTACAGTTATACTTGTAAATGTTCTATTCTGAGCAAAGGTACTTTTATCTACTGTTCATTGTACCATAATACAGCATTTGCGCTTCAGCTCTGAATTAGCAAGCTTAATAGTATTCATGTATGTATAAAAGCTCAACATATTTTATAATGTACCGTTCAGTACTCTACTGACAATTTGAACATATATTTACTTTACACTAACCATTCTAAAATTGAGTATCAATATCAATATGCTACACACACACACAAGAACAGTGAGAGAGGATGCACATCACTTCACTCCACTATTGGCCATTGTCGGCCATTACTGGCCACACCTAATAGTATCTTTATACGAGTCAAGCTCTGTACTAAGCTAAAGTAAGTGAAATTCTAATATAGTAGTGCAAGTATAAGCAAAAAAGGATTGTCCAATTAAAAGAACACATCCAAGTCAGTGCATCAAACGAATCCACTGATACAATGCAAACATCACCTGAGTGTCGTCATTACCAACAGGCAGGTAGCAGGGAGATGCAAATTTGTAAGTAAAAGTTATTTTTCTCGGCAAGAATCATCTTTCTGCAAGATGAGTACTATCTTTGAAAAAATAGCTATGGAAGGAGTTAAGAGAAGGGATAAAGGTAGAAAACAGGATGATTTCTACCTAGAACTGGTTGAAATGGAAACATATAATAAATTATGGTAGTAGAGATGGGGCAATGTAGGATTGGATGATGAATGATGAATGAATGAATGAAAGTGAATAAACTGGAGAAAACTTTTCAAATAGAAATAGATGAAATTAAAAATGAACTATGCATGCAGAAGGAAGAAAAATTAAAAATTAGTAAAGGAATTAAAAATGACACAACAAGAGATGAGCTGTCAGTTCAGGTAGCTTCACTGAGAAAGAATACTAGTGAAATGGTGAGTACAGTTGTCAACCAAGAGAGAATAATGGAGGAGTTCAGAAATGATACAGAGACAATTAAGCAAGCAAGCAGTCTGATAGACCACTGCAGTGATACTGAAGACAAGATAATCCAGGTGAATGAAATGATGAGAAATTGCAAAGATGAAGTACAAACTACACATACTGAGATGGTGAAAGTAAAGAAAGAGTTAGAAGCAAAAGTCAAAGAAAAAAGGATCAGAAAGGAAGTGAAAGAAATAATTAAAAACAACCCCAAACTGGTCAAAGAATCAGCAGATATCACCAAATCTCTAGTAATCTCTGGTATAGATGAAGAAGAAATAAGAATCAGAATCTCGAGAGACAAAAAGGAGATGGTAAATATAATGAACATATTGAAGGAAGAAGCTGAGGATATCTGTGACAAAGAAATAAAGTGTTAGTGCATATTGCTGTTAGTGAGTGTGTGTGCATGCACGCGCGCGCACACACCCTGTTATGTCACGAGTGGTGACGTCACCAGAAGGGTCCTGCGGTGTGCAGCCGGGGGCCCGGGCAGTTCGCGGTGTGAGGCTGGTGAGTGTAGTTTGCCTTCTAATACTGGTAGCAGAGCGTGGTTCCGACATAATGGTGTCTTGTTCAACTAAGTGGCCTCCCAAACTTGAAAATGATTCTGCTTATGAGAGTTGGAAGAAGGACATCGACATTTGGTGCAAACTGACGGACTTACTGAAAAAGAAGCAAGCCTTAGCTATTCACCTATCACTGTCTGGAAGAGCGAGGGTGGCGTCTTCAGAAACTGATGCGGCTGATTTGAAACAAGAGAATGGTGTTAAGACCTTGCTGAAAAAACTAGCCATTTTATTTCTCGTGGACAAAGGACGTTGGCAGTTTGCTGCTTTTCATGAATTGTACAACATCAGAAGAGCCGGTGATAAGAACATTCGTAGGTTCGTGGCAGAATTTGAGAATGTTTATTTCAAATTTACGAAGAAGGACATGGCACTGCCAAATTCTGTGATGGCTTTTATGCTCTTAGCTGCATGCAAACTTTCAGACAGCGAGCAACAACTAATGATGTTCGCGATAACTGAGGTGACATACGAAAACATGAAATCTGCCCTGAATCGTATTTTTGCTGGTGAAATTGGCGGGCAGAATGATGCATCAGTGTCTGCCAGGGAGGTGAAGGGAGATCCAGTATTTTGGAGTGACGAAGTTGGGGGTGAGGAAACGTTTTATGTTAGAGGTACTTGACGAGGACGGAGAATGTTGCGGGGGTGGTGCAGAACGTGATCGAGGCCATGGTGGTGGCCGATATTCAACCGTATCTGCTAGAATTCCTCAATGCTCATCCACCGGCAGGAGGCAGAACCCACTTGGGTCTGACGGAAAGGTATCGGGGTGTTTAGTATCTGATTCTAGATTTCATTGGGCTCGTGGCTGTCCAGATGTATACAAAAACGACGGCAGTCGAGAAGAAAATTCTGAAACAGTGCATCCGTTGTTATTTATGGGCTATGCGGATGATGCCGCTAGTAGAGGTAAGTTACAGACTCTAGTAGAAGAATCTAAGGGATGTGCTGTTCTACACAGGGTGTTCTACAACTGTATGTGGAGATGAATGGATCAATTGCTATCTAAGTGAGCTCACTGATTACGAACGTGAAGCTATAAGAGAAGAAGCGTCATCCTCAACATTTACTTTTGCTGATGGTATCACAGTTTCTTCCCTCAAACGTGTTACTCTGCCCTGCTACATTGGAAATATGCGTGCAACCATCGTGACTGATGTTGTGAACTGCAATATTCTCTTGCTACTGAGTAAACGTTCCATGAAAAAAGCAAAAATGTTGGAAGTGACCAGGTCACAATTTGTGGAACTATCATTAATTTGAAGTCCTCATCTTCGGGCCATTACTTGCTTCCAATTTCTTTATGACTAGGTCGTGAATTTTGTGAAACAATCACGCTGGGATCTCTTGGGGGTGATGTAGAAAAAAAGGCTTTGAAGCTTCACAGTCAATTTGGACACCCAACATATGCGAAACTAATTAAACTGATCACAGATGCGGGGATTAAAAGTTCAGAACTGAAGCGGGCGATCAAGGCTGTATCTGATGCTTGTACAGTCTGTTGCAGATTCAAGAAAGCCAAGCCCCAACCCGTAGTCAGTTTGCCCATGGCGTCTAAGTTTAACGAAGCCATAGCCATGGATCTGAAAGCTTGGGGAAGGCATTATTTCTTAGTCCTTGTTGATTTGGCGACCAGGTATTGTAATGCGATAGTAATCGCAGACAAGTGTGCACCCATCATTATCAAAGGAATATTTCGGAGCTGGATTGTTGTGTTTGGCGCACCTGGAAAAATTCTTACAGACAATGGTTGTGAATTCAACAATGCGGAAATGTGAGCATTGGGAGAGGTCGTCAATATCAAGATCATGACAACGTCTGAAGAGAGTTCATGGAGCAACAGAGTATGTGAGCGTCAAAATGAAGTCATTGGTGACATAATGGCTGATAGCCAGTGTGAATTGGATGTGGCCTTGGCATGGGTGTATTGGCAAGAAATGCTCTTACCAACTACGCAGGCTTTTCTCCTAACCAACTTGTTTTTGGTCAAAACCCTGGCCTCCCTAATGTGTACGCAAATGATCCTCCAGCCTTGGAACCTACATCACCATCAAAAATTGTGAGAGACAATGTGAACGCTATTCATTTAGCAAGACAAGAGTTTATAAAGACTGAATCGGATGAACGTTTGGCTAGGGCTCTGCAGCACAACATACGTTCGAGTGACTTAAACGACATTCGAAATGGAAATGAAGTCTTCTACAAAAGAAATGACAGTCATGAGTGGCACGGTCCCGGAATTGTAAAAGGCAGAGATTGGAAAAAAATTCTGGTGAGACACGGCGGTGTCTACATGCGAGTGCACGTGTGTCATCTAGCACATGCTCCAGAGCAAGATACTACAGTTGAGGGTGGTGTCAGCAGTGATGAGAAAGACAACGCAGTCCAGGAGAAGCCTAATGATGATTCTTCGCAAGTGCTGAATGACTATCCACCAGATGACGAGTTGGAAAATGGTGCAATTCCGGCTGATGAGCCTCCCACGGTTTCAACTCCGGTTAATCAGCCTCCCAAAGTTTCTGTTGGTCAACATATAGAGGGAATACATTCAGAATGTGGAGAGTTGGTGTCTGGAAGGATTGTGAGTCAGGCAGGTAAAGCCACTGGAAAGTACAAACACTGCTACAGTTCAAAGAGGGATTCTGAAGACAACACTGATTGGCTGGATTTGCAAAATGATTTTAGCACATGGGAAGTGGTTGATGATGAAGCAGAAATGATTGTTCTTTTCTGAAGACGTATTATGTGTCAAGGAAAACGAAATTACAAACTGGCAGAATAATGATGTGTATGGAGAAGTAGATGATGTTGGGCAAGATGCCGTAATGGTTCGATGGGTTGTGACGACAAAAATGAAAAATGGAAAGCCGATTGTTAAAGCCCGTTTAGTCGCCAGAGGATTTGAGGAAGACACAGTGGATCTCCAGAAAGACTCTCCTACATGGTCAAAAGAAGCTGTGCATTTGGCACTTTCTTTGGCCTCCACCAAACAATGGGATTGCCACACTATGGACGTGAAAGCTGCCTACCTGCAAGATAACGACATTGAGAGAGTTCTTCACTTACATCCTCTGCCTGAATATTCGTTTTTCGTTTTTGAAGGCTGCAACGTGCTTGCATGCGTCGGCCTTTTTGGATTGGAGCGTGTAGCATTTTATGACCGGATGCCCTTCCTGATGTCTACCAATGACCCTTGGGTGGATTCGATCCTCCGACCCTACGGCCAGAGCGGAGCGCTCTAACCCACTGAGCCACGGCTGCTACAATGGTAAATTATGGAGACTAAAGAAAATGGTTTACGGCCTTTATGATGCTGCCAGGCATTGGTATCTGCGCGTAAAAGATCAATTGTTGAGTCTCAGAGCTAAACTGCCATCAATGGATTCAGCGCTGTTCTCTTGAAGCAATAGTGGCAAAGTCGAAAGATTGTATGCATTTATGTCGATGACTTCCTTTGGGCTAGTACACATGAGTTCAAGCAGCAAGTGATAAACTGCTTGAGTCAAATATTCCTCATCGGCAGTTCGGAATCAAAAGCCTTCAAATATGTTGGTCTCAATGTCTTCTCCAAAATCGACGGCAGCATAACACTCGACCAATTCCAGTATGCTTCATCTTTGAAACCAGTCATGCTGAGTAGACATCGTGCAGCAATAAAATCAGGAGAGCTGCTCAAGTCTGAGAAAACGGAGTACTGAGCTTTAATTCGGCAACTCAATTGGACTGCCACACACACTCGGCCAGATATTGCCTTTGATGTGTGTAAGCTGAGAGTGACTAGCAACCGAGCTACCATAAAAGATTTGCTTAGGCTCAACAAGGTGATTGCAAGGGTGAAGACTGACAACATGAAGCTATACATTCCAAGAATGGGGCTGATCGACGACTGTTATATGGAGTGTTTTTCGGATGCCTCATTTGCCAACCTTGAAGGCAATGGGTCTCAGGGAGGTTTTGTGATTTTTCTATGAGATGCTAGTGAGGCGAGATGTGCCATACTCTGGCAGACAAGAAAGATCAGGAGGTTCATCAAACCTACCTTATCTGCTGAAGTTTTGGCACTACTTGAATGTGCTGAGACTGCTGTTTATCTCACCAACATATTGCGTGAGGTCTCTGGATGTGAAAAGTTCAAGGTAAAGTGTTTCGTCAACAACAAGATTCTGGTGGATGCCCTTTACTCCTGTAGGGGCATAGAAGACATGAGACTGCGCATTGATATTGCTGTATTACAAGACATGTTGGAGCGAGGGGAGATTGATGAAGTGTCTTGAGTGGATACATCACAACAACTGGCTAATTGTCTCGCCAAGAAAGGTGCCTTGACCGAGCAGCTGCGTGCAGCAGTCAGCCGAGACTAGAAGGATTATAATACTTCAAGAGGCATCACATATCTGTATGTGGCCACAGACTGGGTCTTGATGGTAATTAAACAAAAGTCTATGTATTGGATGCATAGTGTGTATCGGGTCTTGATGGTACTTAAACAAAAGTCTGTGTATTGGATACATGGTGTGTATCGGATACCAACAGTCCATTCAGCTTTGTCCTTGGACTCTTTCATCAAATTAAGAGAGGACGAGTGTTAGTGCATACTGCTGTGTGCGTGCACACACACTTCTGTTACGTCACAAGTGGTGACATCAAAGGAAGGGTCCTGCGGTGTGCAGCCGGGGCCCGGTCAGTTCGCGGTGTGAGGCCGGTGAGTGCAGTTGTTCTCATTCTAATAGGATAATTACTCATCATGAAGGGAAGTGAGTGGCAGAGTTCCACAGGGCTCAGTGTTAGAACCAATTAAGATTTTGGATATATAAATTATGGTTGGTGGGGACACTCACCATCCACTCAACGATGTACTGCTGCTCTCGGGTGCCTGCCATTTCTTCTCTTCCTTCCTTCTTCTGCTGTCTTTCCTTCATCCATTCTTTCCTCTTCCTCTATGTCTTCCCTCTTCTGTCTATGGGTGACTACATTGAGTGACATGCCAAATGGTGTCCTGTACACCAGGAAACCATTTATTATGCTGGGTTGTATACATTTAACCAAATTATGATGCCTGTTGGTTCAGTGGGCAATTAGGCACTCCAATCAGATTGAGCCTGTGCAGGTTTATATCCAAGGGGTGGCTGGGGTTTATTGCTCACGTACTGCCACTCAGGGATGAGTCAAGTTGGTGGTCACTCTCACCTTAAATGTCTGGACAAACTTGCCTAGCCTCAGGCTCTTACACTCCTCATTGGGCAACACTAGATTAGATGATGGATGGATGGTATATACAAATGACACAGATAGCAACACTGGAAATGGAAGCTATCTAAATACGTTTGCTGATGATGCAAAAATACAAAGGAGAATTACAAGCACAGACTCTTGAACAGACCTACAAGAATTAAATAAGCTTCATGAATGGAGCAATAGATGGCAAATGGAATTCACTGTGGACAAATGCCATGTATTTAAGTTTGGTAAAGGTGGAAAAAGGCCAGATTGAGATTATAAGCATTCACTCCTACACATATAAGAAAAGGAGAAGGACCTAGGAGTCATTATCAATAACAGACTATATTCGGCTGACCACATAAATAAGAAGGTGCGGAAATTGCATCCACTGCTTGCTAATATGAGAACAGCATTCACATATATATATGAAGACATGCTGAGAAAGATAACATCATTCATCAGACCAACCCTGGAATAAGCATCTGTAGTCTGGAATCCTCACCTCAAAAAACAAATACAGTAGATAAGACTGGAAAGTACAAAGGGCCACTACAAGACAGGTACCAACCTTAAAGGATGTAAGCTATGAAGAAAGACAAGAAAAACTGAACCTACCAACATTACAAGAGAGAAGGAAAAGAGGAGACATGATTATGCTATATAAATGAATCTCTGGGAAGAGAAAATTGACATCAATGAGTATATAACCTACTGGGAGGCATCAGCAAGAGGACACCACAAAAAACTGCATTAAAAAATAGGTGACAAAAACTTAAGGAAATTCAGTTTCCCGAACAGGGAAATTGATCAGTGGAATGCACTACTGAATCAAATAGTGTGTGCCAAAACAATTAATACATAAAGAATATGTATGATAAAAATACTTTAATACATGGGACAGTACAAGCCTGACTCATTCCTGTACAGATGCAATTAGATAAGAACAATTAGGTACAATTTGGTACGAAAACACACACACACACACCGCTTGCCAGCTCCCCCTTGAGTAAGGGGATGGGTGTGTGCGTGTGTGAAGGTCACAACTTTGCCCTTAGATCGGACTATATGAGCTCTCAGCTCTCTTATGGGAGGATAAAAAGCTGACGATCACAACCATCACATGATCCTGACTGACCCGGTGACTTACATAAACACACACACACACACAATTACTATAGTGGAACCTCCTAAATCGTGTGATCCTAAATAGCAGATTCATACTACACGGCAACATGCAATAGTCTGCAATATCAGTAACTCACAGAAATTACACGAAATTTACAAATGCAGCCTCAAAAGTGACGCTCTTCCAATACTTTGTGTAATATGCGCCACTGTTACCTAAAGCCTGCGTGTCTGCCTGGGCGTTAACCAATCGCAGTCAAGCATGGCCATTACTAAACCAATCATATTCAAGCACAGCACTTACTACAAGCCAATCACAGCGCTTCCCTCCCGCGCCAAGCACGAAGGACATGTGCACTTGATGCCCTAGCACCCAGCTCAGTGCACTGTTTCATCTCCATTGTTAGCACATGGTTCCGGTGTGGTTTACAAGAGGATTTTATTATAAATCCAAGCTTCCTCTGCCTGCCCAGTGTTACCATGGCTGACCATAACCCTCCTAAGCCTACAACTTCTTTGAGGAGGCGGAAGAAGAAAAAGCCAACATTAACTTACATCCAAAAGTTGGATGAAATAAAGAGGATTGATGGTGGTGAGAAGAAAGCAAAAGTTGCCCACCATTACGGTCTCAACGATATAATTCTTCACCAAAGGAGCGTGATGATTCCATCATCATCATACAGACCTCCTTTCCCACCCTAGGGCAGGGTGGGGAGTAGCAATGTCCAGACAGCCCAAATTTTCTAAGTCCAATGGACCATGCTTCCATTCACTCACTATTCAAGCCCCCGGAATCTGGCTCTATCTGGTACGCCAAAAACATTCACCACATTCTGTAGCTTCACAAAAACGTATCCGATAGAGTCAATCCGGATGTTGTCACATTAAAAAGGGGTGCCAAATCCCTGATCATGAACTTATTTTCACAACATTCATCCAACCACCTCGGTCTCTTGTCAGTCACCTAGCCTCACCGACTTCCAAACCTCTCTTCCTCACACAGTCATCCACCATATCCCTCCATCTTCTCCTTGGCCTACCTCGCCACCTCCCTCCCTCAAATTCGCTCAGATATACCTTTTTCACCACTCTATTGTTATCCATTCTCTCCACATGACCATACCATCTCGGTACACTTTCAGTTTTGGTGTCCACGGACTTCCTCACTCTACATCTTTCACGAATCACATTATTTCGTATCCTATTCACTCTCTGTATTCCACATACATTCCTCAGCAGTCCCATCTCCACTGCTCTCACTGCTGACTTTTCATTTTCATGCCACCCCATAGTCTCACATCCATACGTTAAAGCTGGCACTAACACTCCTTCATGTAAGCCTTGTGCAGCTGCAACACTCAAGCCTTTGTTTCTGATCAAGGCCTTCACTGCACCAGCAACTTTCCTTCCCTGTCTCACTCTACTTCCCACTTCTTTTGCACATTTTCCTCTCTTTTCTATCACTGTACCTAGGTATTTGAACTCTCTCACCAATTCCAGTCTTCCTCCATTCACTGTATCCTCACACTGGGAGTCATATTCTCTCTCTCAATAACCATCACTTTACTCTTTTCTACATTTACTCTCAAGGCATGATGCTCACAGACATCAGCAAAACCTGTATTATAACATACTCATGATCTCAAGTTAATTTTGGTACATATGTAACACATTTAACTGTTGAATTGTGACTGGAAGTGTGTGGAAAAAAACAAAATATACCTATTTTTGGGTATTTAACCCCTAAGCACCGGGTGACGGTTATATCCAACGCGAAACTGGTGGATCGGGGACGCCGGGTGACAGCTATAACTGCAGATGTTTTCACGCCACAGTTTGAAATGGCCACCACTTGATCTCGTAACCAAAGGCTGGGGATTGCCTCCCGGCACCCGAGGCAAGCATACCCCAGTCGTCTCCGTGACTCTGCCAGCTGTAGGATGATGTTTTCTTACGTATCTCGTACGATTCTGTTCCCACCTTATGTGGACCCTTGCCTTATCCACCCCTGCCAAACCTCTTTCCAAGGATACTAGAAAAGAGCTAAGTGATAAGTGTCAAACGGCATGTCCTTGCTGCAACTGTGTTTATCTAGTAAAGGAGAGGTCATCACATTGAGGGCAAAGCGAAAGTCGGTGTCATGCACACATGCATGAGTACAACCTGCCTCGCAACCAAAAATTATGTACGTTCTTCACATCCTTACTCATCAAAACAACCAACTATAGAACTGAGGATGGTTTTATTCACAAGAAGAAGAGTTGTTGAGTAATATGGTTTTTAATTTGTTACTCTAACTGCAATACTTTCTGAGATATTAAAGTTTGAAAACAAGTAACTTTGGGAAAATTGCCCACAATGAGAGAGTGACAGCAGTATAAACAGCCCGGCGGGGAGAGGCTAAGGAAGCGGGCAGGTCGCCCGTGGTAGTGTTTACCAACAATCTCCATTATCAACCACCGCTCCGACTGGACGTGTCAGTGTATCACGCATTCTAAATCCTCATTTATAGCTTTTGGAGGTAAGTTTATAAAAATACCTGGTGGCTGAAGTATAATCCAGGAATAATAACAATTGGTGAAAGACTCATTTCAATAGAAAGTATGGAAAAGCTGCGCCTGTTTGGTAAAGAATTACGATAATCCCTCATCTATCCAGACATAACAGAGCCAGAGGCATGTCCTGGTAGTGGCAACATCCGGATAATGAACACTATTCCCCTACCACATCCAGATCCTACCTATACCCACCTCCAACCTATACCTAACTTATTTGTGCAGTTCCTATGCTTAATTTGGAAGTGTTTTCCGGTCATTCAGGCATATTCGTACATCAAAACACACACAGAAATATCCAAAATAATGCTAAACACCAAGAAAACCATGCAGAAAAAACAATGAAAACCAAAAAACACCCTATCTATACACCATTGTATGTACAGTACCCCTCCTAATTTTGGCACTGTTTTCAGGTCAATCTGCCACATTAAGACATCAAAACACTCTTAGGAATATCCAAAGTAATGCTAAACACCAAGAAAACCATGAAAAAAACACTGAAAACCAAAGAAACACTCTATCTACACACCACTGTATGTACAGCACCCCCCCTAATTTTGGCAGTTATCAGGTCAATCTGCCATTTTTAGACATCGAAACACACATGATTATCCATAGTAATGTTAAATATCATGAAAACTGCATAAACAACAAAAATCCACAAAAAACAAAAACTGCCGACAGTTTGAAAAATCTGTTGTCTGTGACGAGTGAGTGCTCCCGGGGCTCATTAAAAAAAAAAAAAAAAAAAATTACACAGCCAAGTGTGCCACCGTAAATTGGTTATATTGGAATAAATCGTATACCATAAGCTAATAAAAACACACAAAACTGACAAGTAAGAGCACGAAACTCAAGCTGAAATAGTGTTCAAGAGAAAAACTTACCTTCATACAACTTTGCACCATCCTAATTCAAAATTCTGCCAGCATCTTCCATGAGTTAAGCATATGACTAGATGCAGAATTTCATGAGCTTTCTCGTGGTCACCACGGAACTTCCGTATGACCAAAAGTACAGTGAAAGCTCGATTATCCAGGCTCGGATTATCCAGCCTTCGGTATATCTGGGCCGTGACTGAATGGTTCATGGTAGAGTAATACATAGAATTATTCGTACGATAGCTCCGGTTTAAACACGAAGCATTCGGTTGCTGGCGAGCGAGGCACGGATAAACGAGCATGAGTCTGTCCCCCCCACCCACACCTCCTGCTCACAACTCGATCACATGGATGGCAAGGTGGAGTTTGGTTAGGCGATTGATAACCTAACCTAGCCTTACCTTGCTTAACTACCTAATAATTTAACCTATCCTAACCTGGGCTCCAGTTGGAGAATTGGGAAACGAAATCCACGTCTAACTGAAATCCACTTCATATTATGCTGAATAAGTTTCTTCCATTATGCTGGAAATAGTCATAGGTACGGGCTAAAGAACGTGATGATGATAAAGGAGGAAATCTTTCAGCAAGAGAAGGTAATTATTACCAAATTCAAAGTAAAATAATACAGAAAACAAACTAGAGGAATATGAATTGAACTGGTAAAGTCTTTAGGCTGTATTCTTAGACGAAAATTTATGGGTTTCACAATTTTTGGGGACGAAATGGAACAGAAATGTTTGCTAATCAGAAAAAAATTACTCTACCATCTCACGTGTTCTCTTAAGTTAGCATTCAGTTTCACATTCTTCGTTAGATATTGCGCTTCCTATTTCAGATTGGCAGAGCATATAGTTATTTCCGACTCTTTCAGTTAAGTGTACATTATGTTCATTCTTTTGTTCGTTCTTAAGTGTGTGTGTGAAAGAGAGAGTATTGATGCAAACAATAATGTATTCCATTAACCCCTTCATAGTTGTCGGCCTTGAACAATGCTTTACTGTACCGGTGCCAGTGACGGTGAGTTAAAAGCTATAAAAAAAACTGCGTGCAATTATGGGAAGGGATCGAAGGTCACTGATATGTTTACATGACCCTACTCTACTGTCACAAGCAGCCAGGCGGTCACTTCCTCTCAGATGTCTTTGCCGATATGTTTAAATGCTAATGTAACATGCCCCTTAATTTTGAGTAAGTTTCTTCCATCATCCCGAAAACAATAGTAGGTAAGGCTTAAGGAACATTATGATAATAAGAGAGGAAATCTTTCTGCGAGAGAAAGGTAATTTACCACCCTCAAAATAGGCAGAAAAATAGAGAAAACAAACTAGAGGAATATAAATTGACTTGGCAAGGTCATTAGGCTGTATGCTTACACGAAAATTTATAGGTTTCACAATTTTAGGGGACGTAATTACTAGTCAGAAAAAAAAAAAACTTTCGTCTCATGTCTTCTCAAAAGTTAACATCCCACATTCTTTGTTCAATGTCTCGGTTCCCAACACATTTCGGACCGACAGAGCATACAGTTATTTCTGCTCTTTACAGCTGAGTGTACATTTACTGCTCATTCTTCGTTCGTTATTATGTGTATGTTTGAGACAGTGTTGATACAAATAATTATGTATTTCCATTAACCCATTCATAGCTGCCATCCATGAACAATGCATTATTGCACCGGTGTCAGTGACGTTGAGTTAGGGAGCTATAAAACCTGCGAACAATTATGGGAAGGGAACGAAGGTCACTGGTATGGTTATAAAAACCTGCTGTACCATCCCAAACAGCCAGGCGGTCACTTCATCCCAGATGTTTTCGTCAATATGTTTTAATGCTAATGTAACATGCGCCCTAATTTTATTCTTTCACGATTCATAGCAAATCAGAAGATGGGTGTAGGGACAAAAAAAATAAAAAGTGCACCAGACGAGTCTTACCATATCTGTAAGAAAAAGAAACTGATTTTAGAACTTAGAAAAAATGGTTTCAAGGCCTGCCATGGGAGCACGCAAATTTCTGAACTCACTGCCATTGAGGGGGCTAAACATACGCTTTACTGTAAGCAGTAAAAGCACCTTACCAAATCAGTTCATCCTGATATTCTGTTATGTTTTTCTGATTATTTCTGTGTTGGTAAATAAACATTTCTTGTTAAATCTGTTTCCCCGTTGTTTTTAGCTGTTCTGCTGGTGTGACAACTCTTGTTGCTAGTTAACGTACTGGCAGAAGGTACTGTTCTGATCTCATTGTTTAACCAAACCTGGCCTAACTTAGCTTAACTGCACCTAATAATTTAACCTAACTTAATCTCCAGTTTGGAAGTTGGGAAACGAAATCCACACTTGAATATGCTGAGTTTCTTCCATTGGCTGGAAAAAATTGTAGGTACAGTCCCGTTCATGAGTCCCGATACACAGGTGTTGTCTATTGCAGTGCTCACTGCTTTTGGAATATGGAACTTTTGTGCTTACTGCCTGATACACTGAACATAATTTGGTCGGTTAGCAAGTGAAATAGTTCAACATCCTACCAATGGTGGACACAACAGCAGACAAGACAACTACATGTGTATCAGGACTACGTGACTGTACAGCTTCAGGAACTTGGCGATAATAACAGGAAGGAAATTTTTCAGCAAGATAAAGAAATTTACCAAACTGAAACTAGAAAAATACAGAAACAAGCAGGATGCATATGCAAAGATTTGATAAGGTCTTTCTGCTACATTAAGTGTACATTTACTGGTAAATAAATCAGTCTAACAGTACTTGTTTTTTGTTTCAGCCGGATTAATTGTGATTTCGGACTATTCAGTCACCCCTTCACACCATATAGCCCGGATAATCGGGCTATCTCTGTAGTCGAATAAATCGCAAAAAACTTTGAAAACTCACCAGTCAATGCTATCACCATGAAGGAGAGTAAGGACTGAGGAAGGAAGGGAAGGGGGAGAAAGGCGAGGCTGTGGGTAGGATTCTCCCTCTTCTGTCAACAGACGGATGAGCGCTTCTGCCATATATTTACTCATAGCTTGCGGTCTGTTAGACACCGAGTGGCCATGTAGAAACACAATGCATCGTGACTGGGGGACTTTCAGCCTTCGATGGAAAGGCAGATGGCCACTGTCGCTGAACATGTACTTGCAGCTAGTGGTCTGTGTTCGATGGAGGTGACAGCTGAGAATGACTTAGCCCCCGTGGCCACGCGATACTAGACATTTGGTGGGAAATGAGCATGGACATTTTGATACTGCCTGCAGGTTACAGTCGTGTTACCCGGGTGCTGGAGGTTCGTTTGGAGTGACAGGAGGACAAGCGCGCGATTATGATAATCCAGTACAGGGTCAGACGGACATTTTAGCTCTGGTTGTGGTTACAGAATACTTCCCGCTCATGGCTTGAGCCCATCGACCACGATACCGAAAGTTTGGACACGTCGCCTGGCTAGGCAAAGTTCCTGGGTACTTTTACATCCGGATAATAGCAAGTAATTTGGCTAATGGTCTAATAGAGCCAAGGCCCAGCATCCGGATACTGAACACGTTCAGATAATGGACATCTGGATAATTGAGGGATCACTTTAACTTCAATGAATAAATGACTTACAATGATACGGATGCAGCTGAGGGCAATGACGGCATTGTTTCCATTATCTCCACACAGGGCTTTGAGGGGTTCCTAAGGGAGGTTGACATGGAGGAAGTAGCACAGAGGTGGCAGCATGAGGCAGCAGCCCACTTGCCTCATGCTGGGAGGCCATAGTCCGCCTCAAGCCTCGGAACCCCTCCCTCCCCCCTCCCCCGTTCATTCAAGAAATGTTGTCAGTCACATTCAGGTATAAATCTTATAATACTGTAATACTGTTCATTTCCATTAAATATGCTTTACTAATGTCTTTTCCAGGTAGTTAGTGTTCGCTGGCGACCAGTTACAAGTAAGTGGGACAACTTTCCTGAGATGACAGACCCATAAGTAATTTTCCCCATAAGATTAGTAATTTCTAACTCGCGGAATTCTCAAATCGCAGCATGTGCTCAGTCTCACAAAGCTGTGATTTAGGATATTCCACTGTATATATCTGATGAAAGATACACAACACTGTACATAGATTTAACTGTATCCCCCCCCTTAAAAAAAAAAGGCTTGGCTATGCAGAACTTGTAATGCTCACACACAAAATATAAACATAACAACTCTTGCACAGGAGACTCACAGACAGAAGCCTCATCTGAGCATCCTGAGTGTTTACAAAGACATCGACAGTTGATCGCTTTAGGAGGCCACCTTGGATCTCCAGCATATTACTGAAGGAGGAGTTGAAATAATGATCCTCGGAAAGAGGTCGTGAGAAGGCTGAAGAAAGTCCTCCCTGGCCGAGCAGATGGTAGTTATTATATCGTTGGTCCTGAAGCACCGTCCTCAGAGTCTGAAGATAAAGTAAGAAATATTAGGTGTGGAGCACTGCACTTCTACATGTAATGCCCTCTACCCTCTTTCATTACCAAAAGCTACCATTCACCTTACAAAATACAAAACTGTATAGCATTAACACAACTGAACAACACAACATTTCATGTGGACTTGCAATCCACTCCAGAAGAGTCTATCTGGACCACAGGCCTGCTGTGTCGCAACATTTTCATGATTTGGTCAAACAACTGTTACTTGGCTATGATGAAACTAATACAAACCAATAAAGATACCATTAAAGAATTTATATTAAAAATAAATTACACTGTAATATACAGTAGGCGCGGAAAGTATTGACGTTTTTTTTGCCAACGTCATTCTTTTTCGCGTTAAGTGAAGTAGGGTCAATACTACCCTCCCCTGTGATGCGAAATGAGCTGATGCTTTTTCAACGGGAGCTGGCAACCCTGCTTGATAGGTCTGGCACCACAGGAGCAGAACAGACGGACTAAAACTGCTCCATAGCTGCAGCCTCAAGTTTAGGCAAAGATGATGTGTCCATACTACGCAGGTGCCGCTTCCTGTGTGCCCATAAATTCTCAATGGGATTGATTTCTGGGCTGTTTCCGGGCCAATCTCGAATAAAGGGAACCTCACAGTCTGTTAGCCACTGTTTCACTGACTTTGCA
>JAGKTI010008699.1:18881-32884 GCA_018397915.1 Birgus latro
GTGTATGTAGTTTGGTGTTGACAGTTAGAGAAACTTGTATAGGAGAGCATGCTGGTCTACTCTCTGTGTAACTGAGACACTGAAAAAGTTCAGCAAAGGAGGATGGTCAGGAACAAGTCCTGAGGGCTGATGAAACGGGAGCTCCAGCTCTCCCTGTCATCAGCTTTCCATCCTCCCTGGGAGTACTGCCCTGCTCGACTGGTGCTACAGTCTCCTCACCTAAGTAAACCTTAACCAGCCCTTGGATATAAACCTACACAGACTCAATCCAATTGGAGTACCTTAATTACCCACTAAGCCACCAGGTTCCTGAATTTGGTTAGGCTATATGGTTACTATTGTTATTATTATTGTTTGTTCTTTTAAAGCAGTGATAAGACACAGGAAAGTGAGCATGGAAGTTACTGCATGACAGTACTGTGATACCATCTCTAACATATGGAAGTGAAGCTTGGACCTTGTTGGAGGGACTAAAATCAAGAGTGGAAGCACTGGAAATGAGTTGTTTGAGAGAAGCATGTGGAGTCACATGGAAAGACAGACTGACAAATTAGGAAGCGAAGGAACATTGTGGTGTGAATGTGGATGTGATAGAAAGCGTTGGAAGAAACACACTGAGGTGGTTTGACTACGTGGAGAGGATGGAGAGCGAGAGACTGACAAGGAGAGTGTATGTGAGTGAGGTGTAGGGGAGGAGAGGAAGGGTGAGGCCAAGGATGAGATGGAGGGATGGAGTATATGAGAGAGGGAGTGTGTGAGCTGGGAGCAGACAGCAAAATGGCGGGACAGGGTGACATGAAGGCGATTTGTTTGTGGCCACCCCTTATGGGATTAAGGCGTCTGGTAGTAGATAGATAGATAGATTATTATTGTTATTATTATTATTATTATTATTATTATTATTACAATTATTCTTTTGAATTACTGTTACTTTTAAGTCTTGATCTCATTTCTGAATTTGTCCTTCCAGAAACCACTGAAGAAAGTTTCAGTAAAATACGTTAAGACCCGAGACAGCATAACCCAGCAGCCCCAGGTGGTCAGAGACAGCAAAGCAGACATCACACCTGTCCAGTCCAAATCTAGTCAGCCACAGGTGCATACTAAAACTGAATTATTGTCATTAGAGGTGGGAGTCACATTTTAATAAGAGAAAATGTATAAGGTGGAAGTGAAGTTTTGTATATTGGATGCCTGTGTTTTATCAGACTAAAGTGGGCAATATTATGGCTGCCCAGTCTAAACCTAGTCAATTACATTTGTTTGTTTAAACATTTATCCTTATCAAATATTGGTTAGTTTGTTGTATTTCATTTCGAATGGCTTTGTAGATGCTTTCATGTGTTAACTTTTGTTTACCAGTCACTTATAAGTGGCTGTCCAGATAACATGATCTCTGGCATCATCTCTGTTGACTCCTTTAACCCTGGCATTAATATGTGCTATATGTCATTTTCTTCCCTTTATTGGAGTATTTATCATCATCATCACTCCTGGACAGGGGATGGCCAAAGCAGAACTGCTTCTAGGCCACTATATCCTTGCTTGCACTGACTCTCCTCGTCCTCTTCCTTTTCTCTCATTGATGTACAGTACTGGTCGACTTTCATACCTCATGTGGTCTTTTTCTTCCAGCGTTGCCCTCAGTATTTACTTGAAAGATGCTTTGGCACCCAGTCTGCTGTTTGTGCTTTATTTGAACATTTATGGTCAATAGATTCTGTTTATTATTCAAAATTAATTTTACCATTATCCCTAGGTACTGTTTTCAGTATTAACCCCTCATGTCAATGATATTTTGGTAGTTTCTTGAAGTTTGTCAGTACAGGTAATGTAGAAATTGTGCTCAAATAGATGGAAATGCCTCCGTGTTTTGTCAAATTTCCCTTATGTAACACTGAATAAATCTTTTCAGAGCGAGGTGAAGCTGTGTGCCAGCACTCAGGTACCAAGAACATCATATCAGTTCACCAAGGAGTGGTCACGCATCTCCAAGGACCAAGACAAAGCCATTCAGTACTTGAAGGTGGGCTTGCTGGTCTGTGGAATTAACCTATTCCATTTGATTATATATTTGATACTTGTTACCTCCCTGTATAATCACCACTTATTGCAGTGTTATTAGTGGTAGTATTTGCAGTCTGAGGCTCATCTGGACATGACCAAGTGGACTGCAGGGAAATAGCTATTTATGGCATTCTAGGAATAAGATGGACAAGTGCAGAATTCTTTCCTGTCCTGAGGAATATGGAAAATAGCATAAGGATGATGATGATGGTATTACTAGTAAAGGATGCTGTTATGTTTTGTGTTTTCCCCACAGATCATACCTCCGTCATTCTTCAGTCGGCTTGACTTGGAAGCGGACACATTGATAGAGGTGGTGTTGTGTCTGGGAGCTGAGTCAATCTCACCTTCCTTAGCTGCTAAATATCTCCTCGCTCTCTCCAAATGTTATGACTTTTCAGTTACTGTCCTGTTCTTCGATGATGCTCAGAAGAAAGGTGAGGCTATATGTAGGATTAATTTTTTACTCATTCTGTTACTTCCCTTTTCTTTCAGTAATTACTGATGGTCTCCATGCTCCGTTCTGATGAAACATGCAGACCACAGTGTTGGTTTGTCTCCATAGAAAATACAATCAATTCCCTCTCTGCTCACCACCTAATGAGTTGTGTTTACCATTGCCCTACTCTCATCATCCTTATTGATAAGTCTTTTGAAATATTCTTTCTGTTTGCTCCTGACTTTGCTTCCATTTTCATGTTTTTTTAAAGGCAATAGTAGTTGTTGTTATTGGTGAGCACCCTCGATCTGTCAGGCCAAGCAGACCCATCAACTGCAGGCAAGCAACTGCCCCTCCAGAGGTGTCCCTTGTACTCTACCAATGTTCCTTTTTGGTGAATGACACCATGCCACAGGAGTATGTGAGGAAGAATGTGGAGGTTTGGTTCCTGGATGGACACTGCATTTTTATCTCTCCACTCAGTTTACAGGGGTACCATAGTAAGTTCCACATCACCCCATTATTTTGTTATATGGTTACCACTCGAGCATTGTAAATGGTTTCCTGAATTATAGGAAACCATTAAGCTTGTCACTCACTGTAGAGCCACTTTAAGTGGAAAGAGGAGTAATAAAAGATGATAGGAAGGATGGGAGAAATAGGAAGAGAGGAGAGCAGACTCTTGAAAAGAATGATAAAGGTGAAGGAAGAAGTAGGCAGCATTACATCATGTGATTGGATGATGGTTGCCACCACCTAAAACAGTAGATTGTTCTGTATGTATAGAGTACCATGTATTGGCAGTGTTATTCATGTAATTGATCATGTGTTTAGCATATGTTTACATTTGTAATTATTGGATTGTTGCTAATGCAGTTGGTATAGTGTTATTAGTCTTCGTAGTTGACTTCACATGCTTTTCATATCAGGTATTCCAGCTGAATTGAATCTGTCTGTCCATTCATCATACAATCCAGTATTGCCCTGTGAGGAGTATACAGGCCCAGAGTAGGCTACTCAGGTCATACATTTAAAGTGAGAGTGACTTGATGCTCACCCCTGCATGGCAGTACATGAGCAACAAACTCCAGCCACCTCTCGCAAGTAGAAAGTTATAAACTACATTTGGTTGGAGTGCCTAACTCACTAGATCACCAGGTATCTAGAAAAATTTTGTAATGTCACTGGCACTAATGTGCATCTTCAAAGGACAGAGGCTTAACCTTTATCTCCCTGTGTGCATAGGAGAATTGTCCCACAAAGGGGAAAGTACCCAAGTGTGACAGGAGTTTTACATAAGACATGTCATTTTGTTAATTTCCAAACACATCAGACATGCGGATGCTGGGATTAATTGTATTTATGTACACTTCAGGAAAGAAAGTATTAACAGGATCATTGTCTCACTTGTTCATTCATTCACTCATCATCTAATCTTGTACAGTTATTATTTTTTTTTGTTTAAATAGTAGATGGCTATTAAGCCTGACTTAACAGAAGTTCATTTATTTATTTATTCCCCCTCCCCCCCTCCCCAGTATTGCAAGATGTAGTTAAGAAGTGTGAGGAAGAGGAAGAGTACAGGAGTCAAATTGAAGTCCTCAAAGCATCCCTACCGTGATGGCACTTATGGTATATTGCTGTTTCTTCATAAGGTCAACAAAACCCAAGGTATTATGTGGACATAACCAGGTTGTTGTGAAATATAAAATTTTGTTAGCCTGGTGAGTGAAGTAGTTACTGAAGTGCTTGTTATGATATTGTAGGTAGAGAAACTAGATTAATTGCATTCTTTTCAGAGAACAACAGATACAGATCCAGTAAAGTCAATAACAGACCAACGAATATTAGTAATTTGCCACCTACAGTTTTGCCCATAAAAGGTTCAGCATTTAAATTTCACAATACAGATATTTTGTTTTTTGAAATGTTCACATTCATTTGAAATAAAAGAATTTGTGTATTTAATAAAACTGATTGAACGTTGATAAACTGTTGATCAGTCTTTTAACTTGTACAGCTTATTTCTAAGGACATACCTTATATTTCAATTTGGCTAAATTAATTACATTTAGCTTCAGAGAGATTGCTTGGGGTTAATGTATGAATGTGAGGCTTTGATACAGCATGAGCTTGAAAAGTGAGAGCTGTGGAAGAGGACTATAACTGGTTTATTTTAACCTGAGAAAGATTTTTCACCTTTTCAGCCTAGTTTATGGCCAAATGTAGTCAGATTAGAGGGTGGGTTTGACTAGTACAGTAATCAGAGAGACTCATTCCTACCTCAACTCAGGCTCATCAAATTTCATGCAACCACAGTTTTGAGAGGCTTCCAGTTTTCTCATTTAAAAATAAACTGACTGTAGTAAGGTTCAGTATGTGTGTGGTTTGTGAGAAGCACTGTAAGGTGTTTATGGCATTCATGGATCTGGAAAAAGCATACAACAAGTAGACAAAGAAGGATTGTGGAAGGTTTTGTGCATGTATGGTGTAGATGGTAAACTGTTAGCTGCTGTCAAGAGTTTTTATGATGGTAGTGAAGCTTGTGTAAGGGTAAATGGGCATCTAAGTGAATTTTTCACGATCGGTGTGGGCGTGTGACAAGGTTGTGTGATATCCCCATGGTTGTTCAATATATATATCCGGTATGGATGGGGTGATAAGCGAAGTGAAAGCACGAATAATGGAGAGAGGGATGGTGTTGGTAATGAATGATGATGGATGGAATATCACAAAATTGTTGCATGCTAATGATGCAGTACTACTTGCAAATACCATAAGAGAACTTGGTAGATTAGCGCAGAGTTTTGCTGATGTCTGTGGGCATCATGCCTTGAGAGTAAATGCAGAAAAGAGTGAGGTGATGGTTATTGAGAGAGAAGGTGACTCCCAGTGTGGTGTTCCAGTGAGTGGAGAGAGGCTGGAATTGTGAGAGAGTTCAAATGCCTGGGTACAGTGATAGAAAAGAGAGGAAAATGTGCAGCGGAAGTGGAAAGTAGAGTGACACAAGGAAGGAAAGTAGCTGGTGCTATGAAGATCTTGATGAAAAACAGAGGCTTGAGTGTTGCAGCTGCACAAGGCTTACATGAAGGAATGTTAGTGCCAACTTTAACATATGGATGTGAGGCTAGCTATGGTGTGGCATGAAAATGAAAGTCAAGAGAGAGAGCAGTGGAGATGGGACTGCTGAGGAATGTATGTACAGTACAAGGAGTGTATAGGATACGAAATAATGTGATTCGTGAAAGATGCGAAGTGAGGAAGCCTGTGGACACCAGAATCGAAGAGAGTGTACGGAGATGGTATAGTCATGTGGAGAGAATGGATAACAGTAGAGTGGTGAAAAAGGTATATCTGAGCAATTTTGAAGGAGGGAGGAGGTGAGGTGGGCCAAGGAGAAGGTGGAGGAATGGATGAGTGTGTGAGGAATAGAGGTATGGAAGTAGGTGAGGCTAGGGGACTAACAAGAGATTGAGCTGGATGAATGAGTGAAAAGTGGTGCATGATCAGGGATTTGGCACCCCTTTATAACATGACAGTGTCTGGATTGACCATCGGATATGTTTATGTGAAGCTACAGAATGTGGTGAATGTTTTTGGCATATTAGATAGAGCCAGGATTCTGGGGGCTTGGAAAATGAGCAGATGAAAGCGTGTCCTGTTGGATTGGCCAAACTTGGTTGCCTGGACGTTGCTACTCCTCACCCTGTCCTAGGGTGGGAAAGGAGGTCCAGGTGATGATGATGATTGTATCCTTGCAGTTCCGAAGTTGTTTTGCTGCATCATTCTCACTTCGGCCTGATATCTCAGCTTGTAATTAATTTTCATTTTGATGCTGTGTGTGCCAAACAATGCCATAAATGGAAAATTAAATAAGATCATGAATTATGGCTACTACATTCTTTTCAGAATACAAGGCCAGCGTTATAGGAGGGGAGGTAGTTAATATGAGTGGTAATAAGAGGGAGGAGCTGAAGCGGAGGAGGGGTGGGGATTGGAGACATTGTGTGCCATTGCCACATGAGCAAGAGTGGGTTGGTAGGGGTAATACGGCTCCTGGAGCCGACGGTACCTTATCTGGTGTCATGCGTAAGGGGCCTCTTATCATTTTCTCCCTATTGCTAAGTCTGTGTTAGATGTGAACCTGAGGCATTCACAGATAAATTCCTCTCATCCTGGCTGAAAGGGCAGCAGTTGTGCAGATTCTTCTATTCTATTCTACAGCCAGCACCCTAATCCCATAAGCGAAAAGGGGTGGCTGATTGTCTTTGAGTTAGTTGTTTTACAGGGAGGGGCACTAACCCTCTACCAACCCACTTGTTGACATGAAAGGAACACATTATATGGGTTGATTATTTGGCTACCACCCAGCACTGTAAGTGGTTTCCTGGCTTTCAGGAAACCATTTGGCTTGTCACTTAATGTTAAGCCACCTGAAAAGGAAAAAAGAGTAATAAAAAGTGACATGAAAGATGGGAGAAATAGGAAGAGATGGCAGACACAGAAAAAGAATGGTAAAGGTGAAGGAAGAAGTAGGCAGCATTACATCAGTTGAGTGGATAATGATTGTTACCACCTAATTCTTAAGCCTGCTTATCAAAGGTACCTGTGTGACTTCTTGACATGGATATAATGGGTTTTAGTAACTAGCGCAAAACCTACCATTTCAAGGAAAATATTTACAGTATATGGTATATCATGCACTGATATAGAACCCTAATTCTTGAGGACTGAAAGGCCCTGGACACATAAGGAACAAGGAAAGCAGCATTGAAAAACTGTAGGGAAGCTAAATTTTATTTTTAAAAATATATCTTTCATGTTACAGTGTAGTGGACTGTAGTTGTAAAACTGAAAACAAAATAGTTTTTGAGTGAGATAAGTGACCATTCGGTAAACAGTGTTTTCTGGTTTGATATATCCAGAACCCAAGATTTACAGGATGGGTAAACGTCTGCCAGTGTACTGAGTGTTGGCTGCAGCACAATCATATTCATTACCAGAGGTCCATTCTAAGTTGAAGAAAATCATTTGGTGGTAGTCATATCAGGTTGAAAAAGACAGCATGGTAGGGTTGGGAGTTCTACATATTTTCTTCTAGTCACCAACACTGTCAGGGCCTGTGTCACTAAGAAAACCAGTGTGACTTACAGTTGAATGTCAAAAGCATTCTAGTATGACAGAAATTTCAATCTAAAGATGCTGTTTACCTAGAATCTGAATGCAAATAGGGCCCATCAGACACAATTAACCTGTCTAAATACCCTGACATTGATATTGAACATTTTCACATTGTCATAACATATTTTCATTCTTTATTAACTTTATCTACCTCTAGTTTGCTGGTTAAAAAGCACAAACTGGCAGTGTTTGATTGCCTATGTAAGATTCTACTCACACTAGTGTTTTACTTTCAACTGGTTGTGCTGGAAAAAAAAAAAATAGCATAGTTGATCACCCCACAAGGGGTTTTGTTTTATGTACACTGGCATACAACTAAAAGCAGATTCATTCAAAATAATTTACTGCACTGTACATTCAAAACAATCATTACATGGCAGCTCATGTTAAATACACTAAAGTTACTGTGCAGTATAGAAAATCCACACACACACACACACACACTGTTGCCACACCTAGATTTACAGTAAATACAATGATAGCATTACATAATCTTAAAATGTACTAAACACTGGTTGTACAATGTTTATACAGTAATTTAATTTAAATATTGCTACAGAAGACAAAACATATACAGTACTGTAATATATGCATGGAAACTTTTCTCTACAACAGTGGTTGCTTTCTACTCATATAATATAGTATAGCACTAATGTTATATACCAATAAGGCAGTCGCCAATAAACAGTAGGTAGTAAAAGCACTACTGCAATGTAAATCGAAATAAAAGGATTTGTAATTCATAATATACAATATCATATATTTATATATTCTATGCATAGATTCATTTCCAATGAAAATGTTCTTGGATTAAATTTGTTGAACATTATTCAAATTCAGACAACTATAATTATCATAGTCACCCAGAGTTGAGTGTAGCTTTGTTCTGTTGCGGTCATTTATGTTGTGAGAAATAAGCGTAATGTACAAAACATAAAAACTACGGTCTGACACAACAGAATACCATATACAGTAGTGATATACACTTGAATTTCTCCACCACAAGGACAGAAGTGTATGTCTATCTATCTATTGCCAGATGCCATAATCCCGTAAGGGGTGGCCATTTGACTTTGAGTTATTTGTTTTACGGGGAGGGGCACTAACCCTCCACCAACCCACTTGTTGACACGTAGGGAGCACGTATGGTTTGGTTATATGGTTACCACCCAGCGTTGTAAATGGTTTCTTGGTTTACAGGAAACCATTTGGCTTGTCACTCAATGTAAAGCCACCTGTAAAGGAAAGAAAAGCAATAAGAAGTGACAGGAAAGCTGGGAGAAATAGGAAGAGAGGAGGGCAGGCTCAGAAAGAGAATGATACAGGCTAAGGAAGAAGTAGGCAGGACTACATCAAATGTATGGATTTTGGAAATTTATCTCTCACAAGTGTATGGAGTAAAGTAACTCCATTGTTTGTATTGAGTGGAAAAGAACACTAGGTGTTTCTTGTATTGTGCTACATATTAATATATAACAAGAACAATATATACAGTAAAAATTCTGAAATTCTTTCAACAGTTATTAAACTGTTCAAGAATAGCAAGATCCAGCTTGGCATTCTTTGTGCAAAACAGTATTTTCCATTCAATGTCAAACTCTAACTTAGGAAAGATTACTTCACTAAACTTTTCAACTATAAGATGATCTGTGCTCATATTATGATGGGCCAGAAATTGTCATCTAACCATCTTGAAAGCTGAGCTGTAACTAGAGAGTAGTACTAGGAAATAGTGCTAGTCACAAAGAAGCACTGTGGAAAGGATATTGATCCTTAGTATCGTCTTTTTCTGCTGTTGAAGTGTGGGAAAGTTATAGCAGTATGACAAAAATCTCCACCAGGTGAAGGTGAGAAGACTAGGATGTGTAATTAATAAACAAGTTTGGAGAACAATGATGGCTGTACATCTGAAGTCAGATTTTGGAATTTCTGAATGGAGAAATTCAAATGTACATGCAATAAGAAAAAAAGTGCAGATACAGAAATATACTGTACCATACAGCAGATACAGAAATACTTTATACTGTACTGTACCATCTACATTTGTTAGTTGTGTTAGTAAGTTCAGTACAAAATCAACAGTAATATACTGGAGTTATCAGAAATTACAAAATAGGAATGTGAAAACAACAAAAGAACTTGGAACTAAACAAGTTAGAGGCATGCCCCGGCCATGTGATGGGCAGGGAAAATACAGTAATACTACAACTCAAACACAAGGCACTCAATCTACGTATGAAGAAAACTTTTTAACTTTATGGTGATACGATATTTTTTAACAGTAGTCCCCATTTTATCACTAAATAATGAAACTACTGTACTCCTACTGGTACCAGACACCATATAGTTTAGCCACTGGTCTGGTTTTTGTACTGTACATATTTCAAGAATAGATCTTGCATAATGCAGTACCCAACTTGCCTCCATCATAAAAAAAAGTCCTGCATACAAACTGGACATACCTCACCCCTGGAGCCATACACCAAATCTTGTGTAATAACGTCATCAGGTCAAGGATATTTCTTTTACACCAGATAAAAAATTATGTCCTCAGAGGGGTTAGCTGTACATACATCAGATGTTACAGTACTATCTGCACCTACAGGAGATTCTGAAACTGTATAGGAGTTTTTTTATACCTTTAATTTTAATAACTAGAGTGTTTGTACCTCCTAGACAATTCATGGGATTTTGTGCCTCCAATTAAACTATGATGAGTTGTAACTGCTATCTCCAGGTGACCTGATTTGTTCAAGTTCAGGATAATGTAGACTGAACTGGAGAGGTTAAATGTAGGCCACTGACCCCTTTAGTACATGAAATCTCCAAAACTGAGTAAAAATTGGTCACAGCAACAATAAAATGCAAATGACACTTAGAGTTGTATGCATTAACTGTTGAGGCACTGTGGACATCTGAGTTGATAAAATAATATGGCATCAAGTAGAATAAAACAGAGTTTTTTCAAGACATTATCTTGATTTTCAGCTAGTATGCTGTGATTGGTTTCTCTGAGCTGAATAAAATCATCTGACACTGGTTGGAATGAACAGAAAAGTCATAATTTGTGATCAGACAGGTAATGATCTCCTCTTTACGTTCTACTACCGTGGCATAGGAGGCATTATTAGGGGAAGTAAATAAACTCTGAAATTGTAAATAACAGTTACTATCACGTACTTGTCAATAATTACCATCACATATCACCTTCTACTAAATATATCCATCATCTATAATGTGGCTCAGTGGGTTAGAGCGCTCCGCTCTGGCCGTAGGGTCGGAGGATCGAATCCACCCAAGGGTCATTGGCAGACATCAGGAAGGGCATCCGGTCATAAAATGCTACACGCTCCAATCTCAAAAGGCCGACGCATGCAAGCATGTTGCAGCCTTCAAAAAACGAAACGATCTATAATACACTAACAGAACATCCAGATCACAAGGGCAGTAAAAAATATTAACATCTGTCCGAATATCATGTAAGAACTAAGTACGTCCATAGAGGTCACCTCCAAGTGACATCCTAGCCCAACTGCAGTTGTTCTTTCCAGCCCCCAACATTTTTTGGGGGTGGAGAGTGGGGAGTCTGATTTTGGGCCTATAGTTAACAGCCCATTTCGCAAGGCCATGAGTCCTCCTGTGTACTACACACCTCCACATATCCAACAGTAATTGAACATCCCAGTCATCTTTCATGGGGTGATCCAGGGGTGTTTCCCTTGTTACTCAGGCAGCGCTCCAGGTTTTTCATATACAGGGTGTCCCGCAAGTCATGCACCATAGGGAACACTGAAGTTTAGAGTACTTGTTAGAAGTGCTGACTGTCGTGCCTCATACAGATATTAAGATGGGTGACCCACTCATCAAGGACACGTCATAAGATGTCAGGAGTTGTTTCTGTGCATGCAGCAGTGATTCTTGATTTCAAACGAGGCAGTGACGTTATCTTCTGTGTGTGCAGAGAAGATAATGTCCCTGGCTTACCTGAAATCAAGAATCACAGCTTCATGCAGATAACCTCTGACATCTTACAACGTGTCCTCAATGAGTGGGTCACCTGTCTGAATATTTGTACGAGGCATGACAATCAGCACTTCGAACGAATACTCTAAACTTTAGCTTTCTCTGTGATGCATTACTTACAGGACACCCTGTAGATTATTTTACTTAACATACTGTCATACATATTGCATCTTTTCCTGGCTATTATGTTCCCCCCCCCACACACACATACACACACAGGAAGAGCGGGATGGCTCAGCGGTAAAACGTGTGACTCGAGATTGTGAGGTCGAGAGCTCGCTTCACGCCTGGATAGTTTCCTTTGCTGGGAGGGGTAGTGCTTTCCTGTAATCTTAGCATTGCTATATGATCTACCTAGGTCTAGCTTGAGGGAATAATACCCTTCTCCCACACACATAAATGACAACCCATCCTAGAATGACAAACTCAAATATCCATGTTCATTCAGCTGGACAGTTTTAAAAATAGAATACCAAACCTTACTTAGTTGGCTGAGAGAAAGGGGGTAACAAATGCTCACTACTTGAGAAAATGGTGTGGGCAACACCTTGAAAATATTCTTGAATCCCCACTTTCAGTTTAGCATATGCTCCTCAACCATTCTTGCTTTGTCTCTTCTTTCTCCTTCCATCAACTTACCATTACATACCTGTTGCCTAGTGCTGCATCCTTTGAGGTGTGGCATAAGGAAAAGAAACTTTTCCATCAGTAAAACACTTCTACTTTGACAGAGCACACTATCTCTCATGTACACTCGAAGACCATAAAAAGTCTCCCACCTCCGCCGACCCTGAGACGAGGCCTGGGGTCTTTCTAGATGACGGCTCAGCCAAACTATCATGGGCAACACACGAACAAACATACACAGCAAACCCTCTAGGCTAAGGCTTCGTAACCAGTGTGTCAAGTCACATTTGTCATGTTTGTATCGAGATAGGCCAAATCCTTGGCTTCATAGACGTTAATATACACCAGTATTACATACCACTGTCCTCAAAGTACCGTAAACCGGTATGAATAGTTAACAATACGTGATAAGATAGATGGAGCAGGAAATGGAACTAGGAACATGAATCATCTGAGTTGCTGCTATATATACACAACAGAGATGGACCAGAGGTGTAGTCCCAGATGAAGGAAACGTTTTCCCACACTCCAGATGGCGATTTATAGATGGTGAGACATAATCGTTAGTTCATTTATTTTGTAGATAATTTATGCGTATAATTTCACGAAAGTATTTCATAGATGAAACTAAAAACTGGTGCCGAATCCATGGAGGGTTCATAAGAGTATGATCGAGTGTGTGTTGCCCGTCATAATTTGGCGGAGCTGTCATCCAGAAAGACCCCAGGCCTCGTCTCAGGGTCGGTGAAGGTGGGAGACTTTTTATGGTCTTCGAGTGTACATCCGACAGAGCACACCATCTCTCATATACAGTACACTTGTTCGGTCATTATCATTGCGGTCTGCCAGAACTTTGTCTTCCAGCTAAGTTGCCCCGGCCAATCAGTCATGAAGTCCCAAGATATTTACTTGATGAGAATTATCTTCCATGTCAACTACTACAGTCCGTTGCATGTAAGAAAACCTATTGAAGGTTTAATGGGGGTATACTTTATGAGTTATTTTAATATTTTTTTTTTTCACAAAAGTACTAACTCTTCCAAAGGAATCACAAATTCTCAAAATCTGTCAATGCAAGAGCAATTGAGTAGTACTGCATGAGAACAATGGCATCCATTAAACCATGTAACTCTCCATTACACCACCATCAACAAGATATTACATTTTAAGGAAAATAGAAGTACTGTACCCTGAGGTGATATGGCCATGTGGAGTGAATGGGGAGGTTGCCCAGGAAGTGTATGTGAGTGAGGAGAAGGGCAGAGAGGAGACTGAGAATGAGGTGGAAAGACAGGATGGAGAAGTATATGAATGTGTGAGATAGGGGTAAGGTCACCAGATGATGAGGACAGGGCAGTGTGGAGGTGGTTTGATCATATCGACTGCCACTTGGAGTAAGGCATGTGATTGTTGTTAGGTAAGCAGAAGACTCAGTAAAATAACTTGCTACTTGTAATTCACTCTGGTATTATAAAAGTGAAAGATGTCATATCCACTCCAGGTCTCCATTATGCAGTTCTCATTTCCTAATGCAGTGAGCCTTAGGTGAAGGATACTGTATGAGCTTATTGTATTTGCATCATTACTCTCAGAGAATCTGCTACATTATTCAATAGTTGTCATTTTATTTATACTTAGTAAATATATTTACTCATACACTTGCTGG
>JAGKTI010008700.1:0-31975 GCA_018397915.1 Birgus latro
TCATTATATTCATTCCATTTGTCTGCATGATAACATAGGTGTTTTTCTTCGGAATTTTCCTTCCCTCCAGCCTTTTCATGTCTATCTAAGAGATTCACTTTCTTGTGCCTTTCTCCAGCTTGGTGTCCCCCTAGGCTGCATCCTTATATAGCTATAAATGGCGTTGTCTCTTCTCTACTTCCTTCTGTTTCAGCCTCTCTGTGTCAATGATTATGCCATTATTGCTGCAGATTCAGACCTGCCTTGTCCCTTCTTGACACCATTGTTGCTGCTTCCACCTGGGCTGCTACTCGTGGTTTTCGTTTTTCTGCCTCTGAGTCCTTTGCAGTAACAATTACTCATTCGCAAACCATACTGCAGCTTTCTCTTTATCTGTATAACATCTTTCCTCCCCACCATTCCTGTACCACTTTTCTTGGTCTCATCTTTGACTCCCGATTAAATTGGAATGCTCATGTTTCTTCCCTTTCCTACTCTTTATTGTCTTCATTTGCTGCAAATGCTGCCTCATCATTCATGGGGTGCTGATCATGTCACACATCTCTATCTTCACTCTGCACTTATTCCTTCTAACCTTGATTATGGTTGCCATGTCTATTCTCCTGCCTACACTTGCACTCTCTCAAAGCTGGATTCTGTTCATCATACTGGTCTTTGTTTAGCTACCAATATTAGTGTCTTTTGTTCAACTCCTAGTGCAAGACTTTGTGTTGAATAAGGCATTCCCCCCTCTCTTATCGTCATTCTCTTCTCACTGTTAGGTTGTAGGCATGTCTCCTTCTATTTCCTGCTACAGTAATAAGTTACTGTCCTCTCAGCATTCTCCAGCACTTCACTGTCCCATCTCCATCTTTCGTCCTCCCTTCAGGTCCCCACCGTTCTTCAGTCTGTTGACTTCACCTTTCCTCATATTCTTCCACTTTGTCCAGCGCCCCTTCCTCCTTGTCTTCTGCCCCCTGCTGTGGTCTGGCCTTCTTTTCCCTCTTGTTCTAAGTCTTTTCTTTCCCCAGATACTGTTCGTTCTCATTGTCTTGAACACATGTCCTGTCACCCTTCTGCTCTGCATATCTTTACTTGACGGCTCCAAACCTTGCCATGGTGTAAGGTTTGCTGTTGTGTTCCCTGACTTCTTCCAGGGTACCCTTCCTTCCATTGCAAGTATTCTCATTGCAGAACTGTATGCTGTTCTTTGTGCTCTGAAGTCTCTTCTCAGGTTCTCTTCCTCCACCATTGTTATCTTCCCTGATTCTCTCAGTGCGCTCACTTTCTTGCATACTTCACCATCTTCTCATTCTCTAATAACCCAAATTTAGGAGTGGCTGTTCTGTCTTGCTGTTCAGAAAAAGTCCGTTTGCCGGGTCCCTAGCCATATCAGGATTGCAAGTAATGAACAAACTGACTCGAAGTCACGTTCTGCTACTCCCTCCTCAAGGTCATCTCTCCACCCCATTCCTGCCTTTGATTGTTTCCCTTTTCTGACCCGTCTTTCCATGAATGTTGGCAATCCTCATGGAACCTGCAGGTTTGCAACAAACTTCATAATGTTAAACTGTCAGTTCTTCCCTGGCATACATGAACCCACCCCAGTCGTCGATGGAAGACTATTGTTGCTTGTCTTTACTTGGGCTATATACACGCTTCACTTATGGTCATTTAGTGAGCCATGTTCCTCAGCCTGTCTGTTCACACTGTAACTGCCCTATGACTGTCATCTTTTTCATGATTGCTCGTCTACACTTTAACACCGTCTCTTAGCTTTTCCTTTCCTTTCCTTTCCTCACGTTGTCAGCTGCCACAACTTACTGATTTCTTAGGTGACTCTACCATTGTTTCTGGTTCCAATATTATCACTTTTGTTACTGCTTTTCGTATCAATATAATTATTTCTCCTGCTTCCTTCTACCTTTGTGCCATATAGCCATATTATGGCTTGGTGCTAGTTTTTCATTATTCTTTCCTTCTTTCTCCCCAGGTGACTTGACAAGGTTGATTAACCCTGGGGGCCTGAACCTATACAAAACTATCACCCCAGCTGCGTGTTGTAACCACTAGACCATCCTGCAGAAGACAGAGTGGGCATAGTATATGGACCACCCTGTGTTGATCAGGCAAACATATGGACTAAGCCCATGTGTGCTAATACCCTACAACAGACCATGATATAAGAGCCTTTGTGCACCTAGAACTCAAATAGGATCCTGAATTGTAAACCTGGCAGTTGTGTGTTGTAGTTGGGGGGAGTGTTTGGGTGTTTGTTGATTTCATATAAAAAAAAGAAATTGTTTTGATATTAAAAAACAGCAATAATGTAAAAATGTGTACATTCACCTAAGTGTTAACCCTTTTGCTGATTTTATATATACAGTATATACTGTATATGTATATGTGTGTGTGTGTGTATGAAATAGCCACTGGACAGTTTTACTTAGCATTGGAGAGACTCTTGGCTGGAGAGGTTAAATATGATTTCCATTAATCTCTTTTGAAGTGAATAAAATCATCTGGCAGTAGCAATAATAAAAAGTGTGTCCATGGACTGAAAGGATCAAGCACTTCAGCCAAGGGTCAAAGTTTGTATGTCAGTTTTATCACCTCCAAGTGATTTTATACAGCTTGCTGGAGATTTTTCAGACTGGATAGGTTAGGTATGGCCTTCATGAATCCCTTCACTTCTAGAGTTCTTCCTAAGATGGTTAAAATGATCTGGCAGTGGCAGTGATAAAGAGGTATGTCATTGGGGTGAGAGGGTTAACTACATAGAGAAAATTTCTCATAATAATTAATGATAAAACTCATTTAAGACTAATGTAAATTCAGAGCAAGAGGTGATAAATTCAGAGTGAGAGTTGATAAAAGTATGTGATCTTAGTACCTAATTGTTTAGTGTCCTGACTGCTTAGGACTTTGCTTTTGCAGAGCTGTAGTATCCATGCTATGCCATGATTATGCTCCCTTATTGCCTTACTGCATTGGTAAAAAAGAAAATCACATAAGTGTTAATGTCATCATTGGTCAGGTCCTTATCCCATGGAGCTTGTTTTTTTTTTTTTTTCATGATGGTTTTAGAATGCACTTTTCAAATTGACAAGGCTGGGTAGTCCTCATTAACTTTTCCATCCCCTTGTAAGATGAATAAAATTGTGTAAAAGGAACAAGACTAATATATAATACATAATTGGACTGAAAGGGTACAAATACCCTAGGAGTGACCCTTCCCTCTCATCACAGTGCCATCATAAGCAACATAAACATCATTTATTTCTGAATGGATTGGGAATGAGATGCCTTGTCTGCCCATGCATATTTGCCTTGTGTTGTTTTGATTTTGTGTATATGTGTGTGTGTGTGTGTGAGAGAGAGAGAGAGAGAGAGAGAAAGAGAAGTTAGTTTTTAGGTGTTTATGGTCATGTAAGGGTGGGATACTTGCACCTCTCTTTTTCTTCTTAGTTTCCCCTTGTTTCCCCTTTCCTTTCCTTCATGGTTTAGCTTGCTTAACCCCTTTATCGCGGGATTGACGGAGGTGGTTCCTGCCCATACCTCGGGAGTAATTCGCGCTCCGTCTCAATTTTTTAAAATATTTGCCAAAAATCAGTTTTTTGTCCTAGAGTATTTTAATTACATATGCTTATGGCACATACCTTCAGCTTTCTCATGGGGTGTTTTTTTTTTAGCACTCATCGACTACTGTATGACTTGTGGAGACTTCTGAAGCTGGGTAACGAAGTCTCCACTTTACACTTCCCGACAGCGCGTAATATGAATACCAATGCCTTATGTCATCACTAGAAACACTAATTATTTATTTCCCGGTAGGTTTGATCCATTGCCACCGACTGTCACTAGAGTGACGACCCGCGGTTAAGTGGTTAACTGGGGTGAGTTAGACGTTTCAGCCACTTGTAATATTTTGGGCACATGCATACTGTTTTACCTACATGATTTCTAGAAACTCATGATCCTTTGGCCATAAACTTCCTTTACCAGTTTGGACTGTAGCTTTTCAGGCAGTACGTGTTGAGGGGCCATTAAATCAGCAAGATTACCCTTCATTTAATTACTTCAAAGATTTAATGCTTTTATAATTATGGCTCTCTTGCATAATTTGGCTACACACGTTCCTTCATGTTGTCTTTCTTTTTGGTACTGGAGAGAGTTGCCTTCATTTGGTGGCACAGATGTAGCCAGGTAGCTCTGCAGCCTGGTTATACAAGGTTCCTCAGGGAGAAAGGGAACATCATCCTGCATTCCACTGGGTTCCTGTTTCAGTTGAACTTGGAAGTTACAACTGCCTCAACTACTAATACTCTTTCATTTTAGAGGCAAGATGGGATCAAGGAATGAAGGCAGTTGATCCTAAAGTTACAAAGCCTCCTTTACAAGGGTGCTGGGATGAGTGGGAAGGTTCCTTCTGTTGGTATTTAAAGTACCTAGCTAATGTTGGCACCAGTGTCAATGTGATTTTGTTTTCTGCTGGAGCAATTGCAAGATCAGGAAGCCTAATATGGATGTTTTAAACTGTGCAGACACAACAGAAAAGCCAAAGAGTTGTCGTAATGCATGTGTGTTGGTATAAACATGAGTACAATCCTGTACTGTGTTTTAAAGCATTTTAATAACTGTACATAGTAAATAACTAGTGTGTTACAGCATATTTGTTAAGAGTGAAAAAGTGCAAAAATTACTACAGTATTCTTTATAAATGGTAGCTGAATGGAAATTAGTGTTCACATTAGTATTAGTTTTACTAATGAGGATGTTAGTTGAGTAATACATTACTGATACATAACTTTGTACAGTATAAACTTCCATTTCTTATACTTTTTTTTTTTTTTTTTGAATACTATCAGTTGTTGTCAGGTACTGTGCATAATAGTATACAGTACATTATTTACTACAAAATATTCTCATAAATATGATAACAATGGTTTCAGTCTGTGGTGGTGTTGAGTTGATTTGTTATGTACTGTAGTGAAATAGAACATAACCCTGTGTATCTAGTGATGTCTTTTGTACTTTATTCTTGCATCTTCAGACTATTTTCTTCAGCTTAGGAAAAGCATTCTCCTTTTACAGAGTCTTTCTTGTTGAATATAAATCACTTGGTGGTAGCAAGAATAAATCATAAAAGACATCACAATTAAGGGATTATCCATTTTTTGCTGAAGAATGTCTGGAAATGTAACTTATATACTGGTTGGATGATGAGGATGATTATGATGTGTATATAGTTCTGATACATATACACGCCATTCATTGCTTAAAGTATTTGATGTACAGTCGCCCAAAGAAGTGATGACTCGTTTTCTTTAAGGTTCGGACAAAACTCCCTAGGTCTGGCAACTTTTATTTAGGAGACGGAAACAGTCTTTGCCTGCCCTGCAAACATTATTTATGGTGTAAAAAGAAAAAATAATCTTGCGAAAATACTTAAGTTTAGCCTTTGTTTTTGTTTTTTTATAGATCAATCAAAAAATAAATAAATAGTGACATCTGGCACGTTTTCACGACTCATGCCAGCAGTTACCAATGAAGCGATTTTCCCGTTAAATTTAGATATTTCAAAAGAAGTCTGGCTGGTATATAATTATTACATTTCCCTACTCGTCTTGCCCAATTTTTTTTTCGTTAATTTCCCTCAGTTTGGCGGATTTTTACAGCATCTGAGACAAATTTAGCGGATTTCAATAATTTTTCCTTTGGCAACAGTGCACGGCAGGCCTTCCGTCAGTCATTACCACGGAAGGAGAGGGAGAGGTTGTTTCGACTTTTGTCACAGTTCCCCCCCCCCCCCCTTCCCCTTTTTTTTAATATAATGTTTTTGGTTTCATCTTCATTGTCGCATTCATGCTTTTGACTATCAACTTCTCCCTCTTTAGTTCTTCCATGCAACTGCCCAACGTGTTGGAATTTCGTGTGAATAAAAATGACCAGTTTTCCACTCATGCACTGGTTTCACCAACGTCACTGAATGCCGGCAGATTAATTTGCTTCTTGATAGCAACACAAGTGGTAAGTAGTTGTTCTTGGGCACATGTATTAATCCGTCTGTCTTGGTCTTGTGCTACGAGGGGCTTCAGTAGCAAATTTCCACTGTTCTACCTCTATATCGCTTATCTATGTTAACTGTTAAGGTGCCAGTATATCTGTCTTACTGGAATATTTGCTAAATAAAGAGCAATAATCTGCTTGCACCGATAGGTTGTAGTTTCTTGTTGATCAATCTTGCTTTCAGCACTTACGGGTTTACCCGCGTGAATATCATCCCGCATAGAGAATTAAATGTGGATAATAATATATCTTTAGATGTTTATTTTTCTGATTTGATGACACTAATGATTTCGAAATTACGATTATCTGCGGGTTTTATTTTATGGGACATATTTCCTTCAATATTGTTGATGTTGAATGGAAAATAAGTATTACGAGTTTCTCCGCATTTTAACCCTGAAACCGTTGAGCGATAAGGAGTGGGTTTCACATTCTTTCGTACTGCTAAGCCTCAACTTTAGTGTATTGTGGTTTCCTCTTCCGTAATGCGAGATATACACGGTAAAAACGCTAATATATTACTTTTTGGTGTTGTTTACCCAAATACTGTTCTTTCTGGTGTGCAATATAGAAAATATAACATGGCCGTGACAGTTGCCAGATACCACTTTCTGAGCGAAAGGTACTGGGAATTGGGACATCACTTCTTTGGGCGATTGTACAGTACAGTAAACTTTATATCAACATATGCTTGTCTTTAGTATTATTATTATTATACTCTTCCTGTCTCCATGCAGTTTTGTTTAGGAGAGATTTTTAGAACTGGAGGAGTTAGATGCAGCCTTCACAAATCCCCTCACAACCAGGGCCCTAGCGTCCGTGGCTGAGGAAAATAGTGATTGCAGTCTTGATGAAATATACTGTAAAAAAAAATGTTGCCAGAATTTTTAGTGTGTTGAGTGCTACTGGACGTGCTACTCCTTACTTTGCCCTAGTGTGGGAAAGGAGGTCCGGATGACGATGATGATGTGTAGAGTAACCATTGCTGATCATGCTGTAAGCACAGCTGTTGTAATAAATTAACTCTGATTGGCTGGACAATTGATTAGTGAAAGCCCTAAGATATCTGCAGGCAGTGTTTACCAAGCATTGACCTCTTTCAGTCCAGTTACTGGTAAATATCTTTGCTTTTACTTTCATTACTGGTACTGGTGAGGGATGCCTTCTCATGGTAGCAGTCAACTCTTTTTCTGTCTTGTGCAAGGAGGATGGTGGACTACAGAATGCAGCTTCATCTTGCAGTTCACGGGGTTCAACTTTAGGTGAGCCTGGGGTTGCAACAACATCCATTATTAGCAACCTGCTCCTTTTTGTTCACACTGTCACTAGCTGCTGGGATGGAGGTAACACATTAGCCATTCCATTTTTACTCTTCCATTGCTTTATCTTTATCCTTACCAACAGAGTAGGGATGTGGGGCTAGGTCAATCGACATGGACATTACGGTGAGAGTTATCGTTTGCTCGCCCTTGCGTAGCATTATGTTAGCAATAAATCTCAACCATTCCTTGAATTTAGGTCAGTTTTTCAGATAGCATACAGGGCTTCATAGCAGCTCTTCAAGTTTAAACATTACCCTTTAACATTCTGTGTCATTTTTATCACTTTTATATTTTATCAACATAATTAGCATCAATAACATACTAGATATTTAAAGGAAGCATGTACGAAGGAAGTATGTACAAAGACTTTCAGATCAAAATTAATGCCCATTGAAGATGGAAGAAATTTTCACCAATGCTGCAGCCTACACTGATAAGTAACTTTTTGCACACCACGCACAAGATGTTTACTTTTTAGGAGTCACTCCCCCCCCCCCCTCCACACACACACACACACAACACATACACCAGCTTGCTGATGTACTGATAGTCTGCTGTATGTTGTAACCCATTCCGCCAGAGGAGGTCATTTTTATTTTGTTCTTGCTGCTTCCAGACTGTTTTTCAACATTGAAAAGGCTTCTTATATAAAAGGGGTTGATGAAGGCTGTGTATTTATTTATGAAGGCCTCTTGTATTATAGGGTTAAGGAAGGTTATACTGCATCTGATTCCTCCAGTATGAACAGTCTTTGAAGCGCAGTAAAATCATGTGGAGATACTGTAGCTGAAATGTTACAAAAGGCATCAATCTGCAGACAGGCATTGATACAGTACCGTAATACAGATTGTTAACCTTGACTGTAATGTGCAGTGTACCTGTAAAATTATCTAGAGATGTCCTTGTTTCTGTGAGAATGATATTGTTAGTTAATCAGAACCAAAACTTTGAATGAAATTGTACGTATTTCATATACCTGTACTGTATATTTTAATGTCATTGTGATCAGATCCCACAAGTACTTTATTCTCATGGGGTTGGAGGGTTTTCTAGCACTTACTCTTTATCAGTTTAACTTGCATATGATACCGCAGCAGCTTCTTAAGTATTATTGACTGCTTTCATAAATATTATATGCAGAAATAAACTGATAGTAGGAAGCCTTTTAAAACAATGAGAATACAGCCCAGAGTGCTAGGTTACACCTCACAGTCCACTGATGACACTGTGCATTGTATTGTTTAAAGGTTTTGGAGTGTTAGTGTGGCATTTTGTTACAAAGCACATGTACTGTGGCAGTTTGTTACAAAGCACATGTACTGTATTGTACTATGATAATCAAAAGTTCAGTGTCAATTCGCTGCTGGCTATGGAGATTGAAGATGATAAATATTTTTGTATGACAGAAGTATGGAGCACTGTAGAGTATACAAAGGAAGGATGCTGTGGTATGGTGGAAGGAATGAATGAAATGGAAGGCAGAGGATTGTCTTTGAACTTTGTTTGTGATATGATAAGAATGTTATGTAATTTGTGTATTACCATTGTAGTATGGCCCTTATATCCAGATAACCAGTATAATATGTATTAATTACATTATTTATACAGTATATTGCTTCAGTAGGGAGGTAGTGGCCTAGTGTATGAAGTAGCTTGCTGATTGCTGGGTCACAAGTTCAGATATTAATCATCGTTACAGGGAGTATCCTGAGGATTTAAAGTTCATTTATATTTTTCTGTGTTTACTTTTTGATAAGGCACACTGAAGTCTCTGGATCCCTTACAGCATTCTGAAAAAAAATATCCCAACTTCCCTAGCACATCACAATATAAGTACTGTAGTTGACATTAGTGTCCTAGAGATGATAATGGGAGGCTTTGTGGCACACATGCTGGTATGTGTGTGTGGACTATTAAACCTTGGGAATAAACTTAATATTAAAGAAAAAAGGAGGGGGGGGATGATTTTTCCATATGCATG
Source organism: Birgus latro (assembly GCA_018397915.1). Taxonomy (NCBI): domain Eukaryota; kingdom Metazoa; phylum Arthropoda; class Malacostraca; order Decapoda; family Coenobitidae; genus Birgus; species Birgus latro. The sequence continues at coordinate 9,352 of JAGKTI010008700.1, forward strand.
TGGTTTTCTTTGTCTTTCTCTGTATCTACAGTTTCATTGTCTGATCAGAGAAAGCAACATAGTCCAGACATTTTAAAGCAAGAATGACTTGCTCATTCTTGAGTGGCATTTTGTGAGCAATAAACCCCAGCCACCCTTCAGCACGCTTAAACAATACACCCATCACCAACATTAACAGGTACATTACAAAGTTCATCAACATCATACTCAATGCAAACACCACATTCCACAATGCAACAGAAACCATGACAACCTAAATTTTACACAGGCGATTGCCCACCTCATAAGACAACATGACAACTACTCCCCTCCCCCATATACAGAAGACACCATCACAAGTCACCAAGACTAAATGGTGAGATCAACAAAATTAGGACAAAGAAAATGGACAATTGGAAGGTGTCTGTAACAGCACTTAATCACCACAATTTCTTCTTCGATCTACAAAATATTTAACAGTACTGTAGCACAAAAATAATATACACCTCCAAGATCCACACTGCCATCACACAAATGTAAGTCACTTAACACCAACACGTACTGAGTTCAAAGCAACCCTGTCAGCACTAACGTTGGCAGTCTCCCCTCGATCAAATGCAACCTCTTGCACTCTGATCAGACAGAAAACAAAAAAAATGTACAAGCACAGGGCCAGATAGCATCAGTAACCTACATTTAGGACCAAAAGGCATCACAAATATCAGCAACTAATCATATGCACAATGCAGCATTCCCAGTACAGTATTTGGAAACATGGAACAATCATCACTATACTTAAACCAAGCAAGGAACCAACACACTCTTCTTTGTGTAGACCCATAACACTACATAGCACACCATCCAAATAACTGAATGCCTCTTCTCAACAGTCATATCACATGTCCCCTTGGCTCCTTCACAACATGGATTTTACTGCAGTCTACAAACACCTTACTGCCTAAATCCTCCCCTCTGTACGCATTGCAATACCATTCTCTCTATATGTCGTATTTTCCTTGATTGTCCTCTTTACACTGTACAGCGACGTATTTCCTTTCCTTTTTTGTCTTCCCTCCAACGTCCTCCCCTCCTTTCAGATTTTCTCTGAGAATCGCCATATTTTTCCTGTCATAATATCATCTTCCTTACCTCTATTGGTCTTCTTTCCAACATCTAACTCCATTCCTGATGTCACTAACCCCATCTGTGATATGACACACTTTTTCCATTGACCCAATTCCTTCACGATGCCATGTCTGTATTTCCGGCCCGACCAGCGTACACAACTTGTAGCCGATGATCTGGCTTTGTGCTGGATTTTGGCACTAGGTTTCTATTGTTCTTCTTCTTCTTCTTACTGCCTAATCTCATACAACTACAACAAACATTGGATGGCATCAACTCTGCAGTATCTGCACAATGCACATGCTTCTCACAACAAATAGATACATAATATTTGCTCAGAATTTGATACCATCCCCGACACAAACTAATCACCAAGATATACAACACAGACATGGAGAACAGCACCAAATGCCAGTTTGCCAACTATATATATGGCAGATAAGAACATGTTTCAATCCAGGGCAAGTCAGCACAAACACAAAATTTCCTTAATGGAGTTCCACAGGGCCTGTTCTCTCACCCACACTTTTCAACCAATACATGTAGGCTATGATATTCCCACACCCCAGCTACCCACAAGCTTTGTCCTATATGCAAATGACATTACTATAATAACAAATTACAACATTGCAGACACAGCCTGAACACTGCAGCATAACAGCTTTAAAACACTGCAGACTTGGGTCAAGGACAGCAGGCTGAGAATTACCCCAGCCAAATCCACCACCACCCTTGTTAGCAGCAGTAAACATGAACACAGGTATTCTCCCCACATTACACTTTAACAATGTATGTGTGTCACACACACACTTCACCAAGACCTTGGAGTGACATGTGACACCAGACTCACCTTCCAGAACCATGTACAAGACATCAAGAGACTGCACCCCTGAGACTTAAAGTGTACTTAGGACAACCACAGGATCAGACTTTGGGCAACAAAAAGAAACTCCCCTTAACTCTACAAACAAGACATTAGATCAGTGCTATCCTGTGCTTCCCTGATAACGGTTCCCATCCTGTCTAATATTGCCTGATCTTGTTAAACATGCTGAACAACACCCTCAACATCACCTCTGGCTGCATCCAAACCTCCCTGTCAGAGACTACCTTGATATGAGGGGTACATAATTCTGTGTAGCAGCCTCTTCCAGTACACAACACCCTAGTCATTACATGCCAAACATAACACATCAAGGCACAAAAACATTCACCACACAAATATTAGCAAACCTCTTACAACAATATTCCACCTTCAGACATTCTTACAATACAGTGAGGATACACCTACATACCCACTGCATGTGCAGGGAAATACGCTGTATTACAGCCTCCCCTCCTGATATACATCCACCCATCAGAGGTATCTGTAAATAGCTCTGAATGAATTCACCTAGCTAGGCTTAGAGCATGGGATCACACAGCCTCCTCAGCTACCAGGATGGAATCATGGAAGACACGTGTCCAACTTGTAAAATAGGGCTGCATAACTTAACACATATAATGGCACACTGTACAGCGCATGCCACAATAAGACACAGACACAACATCAGCAGTGTGGGGAACATATGGGTCAACCTCATAGAGGCAGTTACTTACCCTTCAGTTGACGGGTCAGAATAATCAGAAAGACCAGGATTCAAACTCTTATTGGCTACTTCCACTTAGAACTCAGTGACTAGAAACTCACCCAACATACTGAATGGTTTTTCTGAAGGCAGCTGTACAACTTTAAGAAAGTGATGGATATTGATTGATTATTATGTTGAGAACAACTGTTTTTTAGGAAAACACAGTATTCATTGTAAAGTTAATGTAGTGAATTTGTGTTGATTGTTTTTCACTACACTAACCTTTCCACTGCAGTATCCATACACTGAAATTTCATTCACTTGCTGCAGATGATTGTAGCAGGTTAGTTAAAGGGTACAAAACAGACTAATGCTGTCAGAGTTGGTAGAGCTCGTCTGGTTTTATATTCTGGTTAATGCCTAATTATTTTATTCCATTCTCACAGAAACTCTACAGAGTCAAAGGGTTAGAGAATTAAAAATAAAGGGTTAGAGATTTAAAAATAAAAAATTGAATCGGATATCTGTCCCCTATTACCCTTTTCAAGGTGTAGCAGCCCAAGGCAAGGTACCTATATATTTGTGAGTACAAGGTACAAGAATATTTATGAGTACAAGACTTGCCTGTTTCTCATAATGGCACTACATATTATTTAAAAAAAAAAAAAAAAAAAAAAAACGGAATCTGAAACTAGGCACGTATCATGGTCGTCACTCCAACAAGGACATCCTAACCACTATACCGCCATGCACTAGCAGGTAGAACTGGTATTTAATGCATTACCACCTGATGATTTTACTTCACAAACACACCAATGCAAAGGGTTGATGTATTAAAATGACAAAATTCAAATAAAAGATTAACCCCCTCAATCTGGTGACATTTTAAAATTTTATTCTTGCTGTCAGGAAACCATTTTCAATAGCTAGTTTTAGATTTTTCAAATTGGAGGGGTTGGAATTAACTTTAACCATTTCAGTACAAGGACTTTCATAAATTGAGCAAAATGGTACGGAGGGAGCAAGAATAAAATACAAAAATAAGTTATCACTTTAAAGGGCTTGTGTTGTAAGTATTCATACGAGAAATTAAGTGGTTTACTAGTACAATACATAAAAAATATTACATACGGTACTATTATCCAGTTTTATTGAATTTTTACTTTTTTACATTATAAATTAGAATGACCATATACAGTAATTCTGTTATTACGGTACAGGATTAATTATGCTAATGAATGGGAACTGTTTAACTTTTTTGCTGCCAAGGATATTTTACTCTGGCTAAATTCAGACTATTTTAATAAGTGGAAAATTTGAGCTTTCTTAAGGTAAACTACGAGTTTTGAACCTTCTGATTGCTAAAAGCTGAATGTGGCAGCCCAAGTACAAAAACTCTGATGTATCCAAAGACTACAAAAGTTTATGGGTCAAATGAAATTCTAATGATTAATTAAAAACTGTGTTAACTGATTAATTCAATTTACAAAATGACTGGGAGGCCTTCAACCACATTAAACCTGTATTCTTTTCTTCGTTTTTCAAATTAAACTCTTTCAGTGCAAAGACATGTATTTTATTTCATCTCCAGATGATTTTACTTGACGCAGGAGACTTTCCGAACTGGGGGTTGGATATTACTTTCATGAATCACTTTATTTTGAAAGGTCTTCTTATGTTGAATAAAATCATTTGAAGGTAATAACAATGAAATAAGAACATCATCGGAATGAAAGGGATTTCACATTAATCTAGCCAGTGGTACAGAAAACCAGTACAGTACCATACAATAAGTCCTCATTACATGATGGTGATGTGTTCCAAAATAACAACTTTTTCCATACAGCTAGTACATTAAGTTAGGGTAAATGGCAGATCAGCTGTCAGTTAGCAATGCAACTTTAATATGCAAGTTTTCTATACATTGCTGTGATTTAATGGCATCAAAGAACATAAAAATGCAACACATAAGAAGGAAGTTTTTATACGTGCAACCAACAGTTATGAATACCAATTTTGATCAAATTTCTTTCAAAGCATCTCTCCATATCAGTCTCACAGATGTTGTAGGAAGGTTTTAGTATTCTGTCAAACACCAGTCTTTTCTTTGGCTTTCTCCTTGTTTTTTTCATGCCTTTGTCGAGCCTTTTCTCTTGCAGTGTGGTAGATAGGCATCAGTTTCCCTTCCTCAGCAAGTATTTTCATCATGTTCACAATAAGGGGAAGATAGTTATGTTTTCGCCGGATATTTTCCACTTGCCATCGAGCACGTTTGTTCTCCTCAGATTCCAGGTTTGCTCGAAGACGTGCCAACTCTTCTTCTTGACTAGATGTATCCATCCCACTCTCCTGGCAATAATAAAATAAAAATTTACAACCATTCCAAATTACATCCTACTCAAAACACTAAGAGCAATTACAGGATCAGACTTTAGACAACAAAGAGAAACACACTCCCCAATCTACAAAGAGTATAATTATTTCGCTGCATGTAAGCTGTGAGAATAATATTGGTGTAGCCAGTGGTGATGCAGCGTTGTTCCGTATGGCTTGCAAGGAGTTGTGGACAGTGGTGGGTGTTCAGAAGGGGTGGAAGTCCATGTTGGGGTGGCTGATTTCATGCGTGCAGTGTGTCGGGAAGAGCACATGGAGATCATCGGGCGTGAAAGTATTGATCTTGCTAGTGGGTCTCTCGAGTATGTGGAAGAGTTTGTTATTTGGGAGACATGTTATGTGCTGGAGGTGGAGCTGGAGCTAGCTCTGTGACTGGAGTGAGTAAAGTAGAAAGATATTCACAGGCTCAAACATACAGAAATGACAATGATCTGGTGGATGAGCAGTGCATCCTTGAGTGCGAGGCCTGGGGGGGGGGGTTACAATGGAAGAGTTGAGAGGCGGGATGGCACTGGAGTGTATTGATGTTGTGATGAGGAAAGGTAGATTGAGATGATCTGGGCATTTGGAGAGGATGGGGGATAATAATTGGGTACAGAAAAAGAGGGGTTAACGTTAGGGGTAGGGTTGTGCGAGGTAGACCTGAAAAAACATGGGACAAGGTCATTGAGTGACTTCAGGGATATAGAACTGAACAGGGAGTTTACTAAAGACTGAGCAGCATGGAAAGTCACCATTACTGTAAGTGACCAAAGCCAATGCATGCATGCATGTTAGAGCATTTAAAAAACAAAAAACAAAATGATAATCAAATCAGTGATGTCATACACCACCCCAACATGAACCTCCATCCCATCTACACCCACCACTGTCCACAACACCTTGCAAACCATACAATACAACACTATGCATCACCACTGGCTGCACCAATACCATTCCCACAGCTCATACAGGTATACACTTTGAAACTAAAATCCTCCCAGCCAGAAAATATCTTAACATTAAAGGAGAACAAAATTTAGTGGTGTTAAAGGCACACAAAATTCAGTAGTCTGTGCAAAAACACAAAACTCCTCCCATTATATGACACATCTACACAACTAAGCATTTAAACGGTCACCACAAACATTACCACATCCTCTTCAATTACATCCCACCTCTTTACATGCAGAGCAATAGAACACCTTGATCAGAACACTATTCAGTATCATACCTCAATTACAATACTGTACTACAAATCCCTCCTTCCAACATCCCCCCATCAGAGGTATCCTTAACCCGTCACGTCCCGACCTATTTCCAACCTACGATACCACAAAATCCCGAGCATTTTTGGATTTTTTTTTTTTTTGGCTCAAACCTTTGCTTTTGGCGAGAAACATAAAAAATTCATAGAAAAATCGCGATCCTGTGCTTAAAACTGTTGATACAGGTGTCATGCAACCTTACGTTTTCCTTCTTTTTCAGGGTACCTGGCTAAAGAAAACAAACTATGGAAGGGTTAACTAATTCAAGCCACTTTCAATTACGTATTCATTTATGTATTTGGTACGAATTTATGTGTAGTAACAGACTATATTGGTTTTAACACACTTATATAGGCAACAGAAGCATTGTTCAGTCACCAAACACATTCACATATGGCACCTTCCTTTATGACATTACCACCTCATCACTTCTGTTTGTTTCTTGCTCTAGCTTCTTTATTTCTTTGTCCTCCACCTCAGGAATCACTTTCACCGTGAATTTCGTCATTGGAGAGACCATGGGGCAACATACCTTTACTGGCCAGCTTACTGCTAACAGGTGAATTGCCAGTGTGGGGGGAGGGGAGGTTAGGTGGGGCCAGGCAGTATCCCTGCTTGACAGCAAGTAGAGGAAGGTCTCCCACATATGCCTACCAAAAATCACCCATGAAACTTGAAAATTGCGCAAATTATGACACTTGCAATTGCGAGACGTACCCATACGTCGATGGGTGTAGCTGTGACAAAACATCGCGACATACCCATACATCAATGGGATTCCTCGGGTTAAACAGCTGATTGAGTTCATGAGGTTTGGCTTAGATCAGGACATTACCCAACTCTCCTTAGCTACCAAGTTAGATCTGAGTTGGGTGGAATCACAGATGACATGTGCCCAGCTTGTAGAATTTGCCAACACAACATAACACTTGTAATGGAGCACTGCACAGCACATTTTACAAAGAAGCAGAAACATCAATGGTGCTGGAAACCTATGGGGCCCAAAGGGCAGTTGTTACCTGTGGACAAAGGGTCTGTTGGGCCAGGTAGACCCAGGTTAAGCAAAAAAAAAAAACCAACAATACTGTATTAACCTCCTCTGAAATGTAGGAGCCCAAGATTAGGCTAATGTAGTCTATTATATTTAACCCCTTCAAACTGATAACATTTTCTAGTTTATTCTTAAAAACTCCACATAATTTCACTCAGCTTTAGAGAAACATTTCAAAAATAGAGATGTTAGATATAACCTCTATTTACTCCTTCACTTGGAGTGGCCCTAATGAAAGAGGGCAGTGTGTGGAAACTCCCTGTACTGATGTTTGCAGATGATACTGTGTTGTTGTGTGAAAATGAAGGGGAGCTGCAAGGCTTGGTGAATGAGTAGGAAAGTGTGTAAGAAATGGAATCTAAAGGTAAAGTTATGGTCATCGAGAGAAATGAAGTCAGTGAATGTACAGGAGGTTGGATAAGGAGGAAATGGAAAATGTGAGTGTGTCTAAGTACTTGGGTAGTGTGATGTGTAAGGATGGAAGTTTAGAGGATGAAGTGCTTGAAAGGGTACAACAAGGAGGACAGGTTGCTGGTTCTTTGAAAGCAGTGATAAGAAACAGGGAAGTGGGCATGGAAATGAAAAAGTTACTGCATGACAGTATTGTGGTACCAACTCATGGAAGTGAAGATCAGACTTTGTTGGAGGGACACAAGTCAAGAATGAGAGCAGTGGAAATGAGTTATCTGAGAGAGCTTGTGGAGTCACACAGAGAGACAGAATAACAAATGAGGAAGTGAAGGAGCATTGTGGTGTGGATGTGGTAGAAAGCATTAGGAGAAACACACTGAGGTGGTTTGGCCATGTGGGGAGGATGGAGAGTGAGAGACTGACGAGGTGATTGCATGTGAGTGAGGTGGAGGGGGTACAGGGAGAGGGAGGCCTAGGATGAGATGGAGGGATGGAGTGGACAGGTATATGAGAGAGGGAGGTTGTGAGCTGGGAGCAGGGCAGTGAAATGGCAGGGGACATGGTGACATGGAGGCAATTTGTTTGTGGCCACCCTTACAGGATTATGGCATCTGGCAATAGATAGATAGACTACAAAATTCATCCCCAAAGTCACTGTTTTCATTTTCGTTTTTGAAGGCTCCAACATGCTTGCATGCATCGGCCTTGATCACCTAATGGCGGCTCTCCATGCTGCTCGATCTTTGGCAGCCTCCCTGTTCAGTCCCTTAACCCTTAAGTCACACTTAATGACCTCGTCCCATGTCTTTCTCGGTCTACCCCTCCCCCAGTATTAACACCTCTCACCCTCTGTACCCAATTATCATCCCCCATCCTCTCCACATGTCCAAACCACCTCAGCCTACCTCTCCTCATCACAACACCAATACACTCCAGTCCCATCCTACCTCAACTCTTCCATCGTAAACCCAGCCCCCCCAGGCCTTGCACGCAGGGACGCACTGCACATCCACCTACTCAGTGTCATTTCTGTACGTTTAAGCCTGCGAATATCCTCTTCCTTTACTGCCCAGGTCTCACTACCATACAGCATCACACTCTTAATACATGCTGCATACAAAGACCCTTTAGTACGTAAGGAAAGTCCTCTCAATGTCAGGAGAGGCAAAAGCTCCCTGAACTTCTTCCAACCACTTCTCACCCTAGCAACCGAGCTAACTCCAGCCCCACCTCTGGCACATAACATGTCTCCCAAATAACAAAACTCCTCCACACACTCAAGAGACTCACCAGCAAGTTCAATCCTTTCACGCCTAACAATCTCCACCTGCTCTCCCCGACACGGCGCACACATAAAATCAGCATTATCTTGCAGTCCACCTCTAATACAACTACATCTCTTGTGCACCCATTTCTCACAAGCACTACACAAGATGGAATTACTTCCCACACCTTTGTGGCAAACTGCACATGGCCACTCTCCCTCTCCTCTGATTGTACTGCCACCAACCCTAGATATCATCACTTTTGTTTTATCTGCATTTACCCTTAAGCCCTTGTGCCCCATGCCATCTCTCCACTTCTTAAATCTTTCCTCCACCTCCTTTTCATACTCTGCAATCAACAAATCATCAGCATACATCTCCCACGGGAGTCCATTTCTGAAGTCACATGAGAGGGCTTCAAGTACCATGATAAACATCAAACATGAATAAGTAAGTCTATCTATTGCCAGACGCCATAATCCCGTAAGGGGTGGCCATTTGACTCTGAGTTATTTGTTTTACAGGGAGGGGCACTAACCCTCCACCAACCCACTTGTTGACATGTAGGAAACACTTATGGTTTGGTTATATGCTTACCACCCAGCGTTGTAAATGGTTTCTTGGCATACAGGAAACCATTTGGCTTGTCACTCAATGTAAAGCCACCTGTAAAGGAAAAAAAAGCAATAAAAAGTGACAGGAAAGATGGGAGAAATAGGAAGAGAGAAGGGCAGGCACAGAAAAAGAATGATAAAGGCTAAGGAAGAAGTAGGCATGTCGCCACCACCTACCACTAATAAGTAAGTAAAACACCATAATCAAATGGGAGGCACAGGGTTGACGACCAGCCTTCTTCCACTGCCGGCATCACATGACTGAAAAGCCTCTTGCCATGGTGGTAGGTGGTGACGACCATCATCCACTCACTTGATGTAGTGCTGCCTATTTCTTCCTTCCCCAAACTAATTCTATCTCAGTATCTGCTCCCCCCCTCTTCATACTTTTCCCTTTCCTTCCAGCCACTTTTATTACTCTTCTTTCCCCTTCCGGTGGCTCTACACTGAGTGACAAGCCAGATGGTTTCCTGTAACTCAGGAAACCATTTACAATGCTGGGTGGTAACCATGTAGCCAATTTGCAGGGTAAAGTGGAGCACACTATAGTGCCCATTTACTGGGTAGAGAGAAGCCAATATGGCAACCACTCAGGAACCAAACCTCCACACTATTCCCTGTGCCTCACTGTGGTGAGGTGCTGTCATGGATAAGGGGATTCACTACATGGGATGGCCCTGCAGGAGTAGTTGCTTGCCTGTGGCTGATGGGTCTGCTCAACCAGACAGACTAGGCCTAATCTAGCACAATAACCTCTTACCATATATTACATCACAGGCTATACTTAAGGCATGCAGTTTTATCCCATTCTGGATAAAACTGTCTAGAAAGAGGAAGAATACAATCTTTAAAAGGCCAAAGTACTGGTACCAATAAACCTTGCTGGTAGAGAGAACACCGGTATTCTACAGTAACTAATGCCAGATTACTTCAGCAGAGAGAGAGCCACAGGAATCCGAGTTAATTTCTTCACTTTCAGCATTATCTTTTTCACATTATTCCTGTTATCTCCAGTTCATCTTAAAGGAGACACTGAACTGGATGGTTTACATACGGCCTTAATTTATCCCTTCACAACTACAGATCCTCTTCAAGGTAAATCAAATCTAGTGGTGACTTGATTAATCCTCTGGGTGACAAAGTTAAAATATCATACAACCTTCGTAGATATGCATGGGGCTGGAGAGGGACACCTTTCTCTGGTGGCACTAATTTAACTGGGTGGCTCCACTGCCGGGTTATACAAACATTCTCCAACTACTTCCTTATTATTCTCTAAAAGAAGGATGGCTGAACATCAACAACAACAATATGCATACCAACTAACCTCAATATCCTTTTGTAGTTGTTCTATTTTCCTCTCAATGACCATCTTTCTATCACTCACCAAAGCCATTAGGTTGAAGTGTATCTCACCTTCGCTGTATCTGAAAAGGGGAAGGAAAATATACATGAATTCCAGTAAACATGATGGAACTGTAGGGTACTAAACATCATCATCATCACCATTCTGATCTCTTTTTACCAGCTCATGACAGGGTTAGAGGCCAAAAAATAGAGGAAACATGAAAGAGGGAAAAACATCACCAGCAAGCACAATGAAATGGTACACATACTCATTTACACACACCTGAGACATTTCTGGCCAGAGAGGTGACCGTTTCGTTTCGTTTCGTTTTTGAAGGCTCCAACACGTTTGCATGCATCGGCCTTGGTCACCTAATGGCGGCTCTCCATGCTGCTCGATCCCTGGCAGCCTCCCTGTTCAGTCCCTTAACCCTTAAGTCACACTTAATGACCTCGTCCCATGTCTTTCTCGGTCTACCCCTCCCCCAATATTAACACTTCTCACCCTCTGTACCCAGTTATCATCTCCCATCCTCTCCACATGTCCAAACCACCTCAGCCTACCTCTCCTCATCACAACACCAATACACTCCAGTCCCATCCTACCTCTCAACTCTTCCATCGTAAACCCAGCCCCCCCAAGTCTTGCACGCAGGGATGCACTGCACATCCACCTAATCATTGTCATTTCTGTACATTTAAACCTGCGAATATCCTCTTCCTTTACTGCCCAGGTCTCACTACCATACAGCATCACACTCCTAACACATGCTGCATACAAAGACCCTTTAGCACGTAAGGAAAGTCCTCTCAATGTCAGGAGAGGCAACAGCTCCCTGAACTTCTTCCAACCACTTCTCACCCTAGCAACCGAGCTAACTCCAGTCCCACCTCCGGCACATAACATGTCTCCCAAATAGCAAAACTCCTCCACACACTCAAGAGACTCACCATGCCATTTTAATGAGAACAAGATTTCAGTCGCCCCATAACTTCCGGCATTCTCTATCAAGACAGAGAGGTGACCATGCCATTTTAATGAGAACAAGATTTCAGTCGCCCCATAACTTCCGGCATTCTCTATCACGTGGCACTGATGACAAGGGAAAAGGGACCTTCAGTCTGGTACTACGAAAGCTCTTTGTTGCATCACTCACAGCGGGTCAAGTTGTAAACCATTATTCATATTGATTTCATTACTATACCTACCCACCATCTGCCTCTCTCCTGGTGATGACTCAATATGTCTGGAACCACTTCTGACTCACTTCTTCATTTCTGCAACATTCACAGCCTTTCTTCTAACTTCCTTTCTGTGGAACACCACCTCTGCTCCTCTCAACCTCACCTTCTCTTCTTAACGGAGACTCAGCTATCTGAGGCAACTGACAGCAAACCCTTTTCTGTATCCTGCTACTTTCTCTATACTCGTTTCAAAGGCAAAGGTGGCTGTGGTTTATATGTATGCAATGACCTATCTTGCTCTCATGTTCCTGAACTTGATTCTTCTGAATTCTCTACTCTCTGGCTTCAGCCCTCCTGTCATTCTCTGACTAAATATATCTGCACTGTTTACTTACTGCCTAATTCTGCTGACTATCAAAAATTCTTTGACTATCTTACTTCTACAATGGAACATATTCTATCCATTTCTCCTTTCTCTGAAATCTTCATTCTGGGAGATTTCAATGGTCACCACCACCTTTGGCTCTCCTCTCCTTTCACTGATCCACTTGGTGAACAAGCTTACACCTTTTCTATCCTTAACAACCTAGAGCAGCTTGTACAGCACCCTACCTGTATCCTTGACCGCCTTGGAGAAAGCTCCAACATACTTGACCTCTTCCTTACAACTAATCCTTCTGCTTACACTGTTAATCTTTTCTCTCCGTTGGGCTCCTCCGATCATAGCCTTATTACCTTAACTTGTCCTATCGCTCCAGTGCGGGCTGTGGACCCTCCAAAGAAATGTGTGGAGCTGCGGACTGGGAGGCTATCAGGCAGTACTTCTTTGATTTTCCTTGGAATGATTATTGCTTCCACGGCCGTGGGCTGTCTGTGTGTGCCTTACGCATTACAGAGGTTATTCTCTCGGGCATGGAAGCATACATTCCTTTCTCATATCCTTTGTCTAATGCAAGAAAGCCTTGGTTTAATCACGCTTGTTCTAATGCTGTCCACAACAAGGAGAGGGCCTATAAAAGGTACCAGAGCCAACCCACCCCTGAATCACATCTTTCTTGTGTTTCTGCCCATTTCGTGCTAAGTCTGTTCTTCGCTCTGCTAAAAATAACTTCATCCGCACTAAATGTTCTCAACTCTCCAACTCGAATTCTTCCCGCTCCTTCTGGCACCTTGCCAAGAACCTTTCTAACAACTTTACCTCATCATCCTTCCCTCCTCTTTTCTACCCTGATGGTTCTGTAGCTATTTCTTCTACTGATAAAGCAGATCTCTTTGCTCAGACTTTCTCCTCCAATTCCACCTTACACAATTCCGGTCCTGTTCCTTCATCACTTCCCCCCTCTGACTTCCTCATGGCTGACATCAAAATTTCTTCAGCTGATGTATTTTCTGCCATCACTGGCCTCAAAACTAACAAGGCATATGGGCCTGATGGAGTCCCTCCTGTTGTCCTCAAGAACTGTGCTTCTGAGCTTACACCCTGCCTAGGTAAACTCATTTGCCTTTGTCTGTCAACTTGTACCTTTCCTTCTTACTGGAAGTTTGCTCTCATTCAGCCAGTCCCAAAGAAGGGTGACCATTCCCAGCCCTCCAACTATCGTCCAGTTGCTTTAACATACTGTGTTTCAAAAGTATTTGAGTCTATTCTTAACAGAAACATTTTAAAGCATATATCCTATCACAATCTTCTTTCTGATTGTCAGTATGGGTTCCGTCAGGGACACTCCACTGGCGATCTTCTCACCTACCTTTCAGACGCCTGGTCATCCTCCTTTCGGGACTTTGGTGAAAACTTTCACATTGCACTTGACATCTCAAAGGCTTTCGATTGAGTCTGGCATAAATCTTTAATTTCCAAACTGCCCTCTTACGGTTTCTATCCTTCTATCTGTGCCTTCATCTCTAGCTTCCTCTCTGGTCCTTCTATAGCCGCTGTTGTAGACGGCCATTGTTTTCTCCTAGATCTATCAACAGTGGTGTTCCTCAGGGCTCTGTCCTATCACCAACTCTCTTCCTTTTATTCATCAATGACCTTCTAAGCTGTACATCTAACCCTATCCAATCGTACACTGATGATTCCACCCTTCACCTCTCCTTTCGGTTCCCGCAACGTCCATCTCAGCAGTTACTTCAACAAGCAAGGGATGAGGCTATGGCACACCTAATGTCTGATTTGACTTGTATCTCTGACTGGGGTAAAAATAATCTTGTTGTTTTTAATGCATCAAAGACTCGGTTCTTACACCTATCAACCCACCAAAATCTGCCACAGGAGTAGCCACTAATGTTTAATAATGTCCAGCTCGGTCCTGCATCATCCTTGAACATGCTTGGGGTTTCATTCACTCGGGATTTACCTTGGAAAGAACATATTACATCTGTGAAATCTGCTTCCAAGAGATTAGGTGTGCTAAGCCAACTCTGAACCTTCTTTATCCCTGCACAGTTGTTGACTTTATACACGGGTTTTATTCGCCCCCGTTTGGAGTACAACTCTCATGTGTGGGGAGGCTCCCCACGTACAGCTCTTCTCAATAGGGTGGAGTCAAAGGCTTTTCGTCTCATTAACTCTCCTCCTCTTACTGGCTCCCTTCAACCTCTGTCTCTTCGCCACACTGTTGCACCTTTATCTTTTTTCTGTCGCTACTTCAATGGCCACTGTTCCTCTGAACTGTCTACGACGGGCATGTAGTACCCGTCTAGCAACAAACTCTCATCCCTTTTCTGTCCAGCTCTCTAATGCAAGAGTTGACCGTTACTCCCAGTCCTTCATGTATGCAACTGGTCAACTCTGGAACTGTCTTCCTCTGTCTATATTTCCTACTTCCTACGATCTCCAGTCTTTCAAACGCAGTGTGTTCAGGCATCTCGAAATGAACGGATCTTGAATTTGGCTCTTTTGTATTGTCTTTTTCTTCTTGGAAGGAACAGTTATTGGGGGCCCATGGCCTTTGGTTCCTTCTTCCTTACATTTATTTAAAAAAAAAAGCCCAAGTTATCATTATAATACTGGTAATTATGCACAATATACAAATTATATCCATAAAACCACTTATAATAAGACAGTACTTCATTTAAGTACTGACATGTCATTACTTGACTGCTACACAGATCAATAGTTCTGCTTCAAATTAAATACAAATTTCATATTGCTTATCTTATCTTCATACCTTAAATCGTCCTTGACTTTAACTGTGAATTATTTAAAACTGTGATGTGGCACAGTCACCCCTTTGGCCCAAGATATCTCAGTCCTCTAGAATCCTTTTTTTTTTTTTTTTTCTTTAACACGCACTTCACATTACTTGCCTGAAAGAGTCTGTCTTACTTTCAAAATAATATAAAAACTTATTAACCCCTTCACCCCTAGGACAGGTGCTGGAGAGGGATGCCTCCATGTGGTGGCACTGATATAACTGAAAGTGCCCAGCAGCTTGGTTATAAAAATGTCCCTCAACACCCTCCCTATTCCCTGAAACTTGGATAGTGGACTGCAAGAGGAGGGCGTCTTAAGCCTACAATCCATTTGGTCCACATTCATATGAACCTGGGGTTGCAGCTACAACTACTACCCCAAACACTTATGGTATATAATTTTTATTCTGTTCTTGCTGCCTCCAGATAATTTTATTCAACAAAATACACATTATACAGTACTGAAGGCAGTAATGACATCTTTGCTGTTGCTGCTTAACCTCAGTTTGTATGGCCAAGCAAACCCACTGACCACAGGTAAGCAACTGTTTCTATGGGGCCATCCCACAGTTATATCCATCATGTAGGAGTCTGGCACCCCACCCCCCTTGTGCCTCGGGTCCTTCCCTACGATGGGGTGCACAAAACATGAGGGGGTTTGGCTCTTGGGTCTGTGCCACAGACCCAGGGAACAGCGCACCACTATGTGTGGGCTCCTCATCAGTGCCTCAGTGACACTTATATCTATATCTAACCATCAGAGTTTGAAAAGTCTCAAAGAAGCTACTTACTGTATAATTACCCAGAAACAAGATATTATAAGTACAAGGAAGATGTTCTCAGGCTGACTGGACCGAGATAAATACTTTCCAAATATCCACACACAAGTTTACCCAGGCACAAATAGTATATCACTTTGTGGTACCATAAACATAAATTAGCTAACTGAAATGAATAAACTGTGGTGGCTCAGTATAAATCAGTATGCTGACAGTAGCTGTAAAACATAAAAATACTGTATATTCATCCTAGCCCCCAATTCTCACCAAAGAGACAGGGTGAGGTAGGATCCAGAAACAAAAGAAAGAACAGAGTATGAGAACTCTATAAAAACACACAAAGAAATGGACCACGCTTTCATTAAAAAATCAGGCAAGTCTTCAAAACCCTGACCTACAAATCATTAGCATCTTACTTTTGGAAGCTCTTAACTCAATCACGAACCAAAACTTACTTCTGAATCCTTCTCTGGATAACTGGTTGCACAACTGACAGCCAGTCAGAATTTGGAGGAATGGGGCCAAGATCTATTGGTCCATCCTTAAGGCCATCTAGTTCGTACAAACGACCCTCAATTGGAATATACCCAACAAAGTGGAAAACATCGTCATCTTCTGAAGGTTGCTGCTTGTCAAATTCGAACAGTGTTTGTCTGGAAAATCAAAAGGTACAAGAAATAATTAACATCCATATTGTGTTGCCCCATGAGAAATGAAGAAGCCCATGGCTAGGTAAGTTGGTCCTGATATTTGAGATGAGAGTGACCAGCCTCACTCATCCCTGAATGGCATTACATTAGCAATAAACCCCAACAACCCCTTGGATATGAACCTACACAGGCTCAATCTGGTTGGAAGGCCTTAACTGCCCATAAACCACCAGCCACCATAGTCTGGTTATATGGTTACCACCCAGTGTAGTAAATGGTTTCCTGGTGTACAGTCACCCATTTGGCTTGTCACCCAGTGTACAGTCACCCATTGACAGAAGGAAGTGGAAAGAAAGAAGAAAGACAGAAGAGGAAAGATGGAAGGAAGAAGGGAGGAAGCAGTCACCCAAGAGCAGCACTACATTGAGTCAGTGGATGGTGAGTGCCTCTGCCTACCACAAAATGAAGAATACAAGTACTGCACTATTATTTATATCTAAATTATGAATATGCTGTATATGTAATCACAAGTACTGCCTTGTACAGTGGCAGTATTATAACCAATAAGGGTGGTGCATTACACAAGTATTTTGGGGAAAAGTTTTCAACAGTACATCAGTTAGTTTGCCTCATGATATATGGGACAAACAAGTCCTACCCTGCATTCACAAGGTAACCTCATTAGTACACCTTATTTACTTTGTTTTATTTTTTTTCCCTCAAGCTGGAACCAAAGGAGAGGGCAAGTGCATATACATCTTTTAGTAAATTTCATTTTTAGCATTTTTTATCAGCAATTTACTACATTTTCTCTAGTTTAGTTTTGTCCCTTAGTACAGGACATGTTTTGTGTGCTGTATTTCTTTTATTGACAGCTATTTTGTTTTTTTTAATCTGGTGCCTTGCCTGGAGGCATTATGTAAGGGTCTGCAAGCCTCTTGAATAAAAACAATGCCTGGCTTGCCAACAGCTAATGCCCCCATGGGGGAGGAGGCAAAAGAATTCTAAAAGGTGGCAGAGGGGCATCTCTATCTGAATGGAGGAGACAATATTATAGCAGTGGCAGCATTTACTGAGAAGAGCACGAATGATCGAGAAAAGAAGTTTGGCTTCATAAATGAATGGAGAGTCAAGACAAGATGTATGCAGAGTGAGTGAAATACACTTATTAGGAACTGAAGTGTGCTGTGGTGAAGATGGGTGGGTGCTATGAATGAATGAAGTACAAAGGTGTTACTTTGTTTTTATCAGAAATATGAAAAGTATGTGAAAGGATATATAACTGTGTTGCTGCAAGGTGAATGGTGTAAGTGCAAGCTATGGATAGACAGATACACATTTGCAACTGCATATATGCCAGTAAATAGAGAAACTGCAAAAGGAATAGGAGAAAATAGAAGGTTTTGGCAGCAGCTGCATCAATGTACAAGAGAAAGACAATACAAAACTCATTGTTTTGGATGACATGGATGTTAGGGTAGCAGATGAGGAATTAGAAAACATTGTTGGAAGGTTGGGTGTGGAGGGAAGGAACAGGAAATGAGTTTTTATTAGATGTGTGTGCAGAAAGATCAATGTTTTTCACTAACTATTTTGAGCACAGACTGATTCATAGATGTACTTGGCAGAGAAGGGAAGATGAGAATCGGCAGAATGCGGTTATGGGTTATGTAATGGTTGATGAAAAGTTTACTAGAAGATTTTTTGATGCAAAAGCAGTCAGATGACTGTTAACAGATTCAGATCACATTGCAATACTGGCAAAGATCAGACTATGAAATAAATAGAAGTACACCCCACCCTCAGCTATCGCGGGTTCCGCTATAGCGTTTTACCGCTATCACGCATGTATAAAAAAACCTACCCAAATTCCTTTATCATGCACTAAATGCCTGCTATCACGCACCAGCCTTGTGGATCGAGCGAAAAAAAGCTTGGCCAAGTGGACACATCTGCTGACCAACCAAAACATTCAAGATGTCGGAGGATGCTACTCAAGCAGTGACTGAAGGAGTTCATTTGATAAAGTCTGTATGCTCAAGTGTGAATAAAACTCCACTATAATACAATAATAACCACTTTTATATACATGATGATGATGATGATGGGAGGCCTTATACTTCATCTTGGCTTAGAAATAGGTGCTTCGTCACCAACACTTTCATAGCGGTTTTACAAACAAACCTATAAACTAGTCACTACAGTATACCCAAAGACTCTTAAATGTTTCATTACTTAACACAATGAATTTGGTGAAGTTCAACCTCCTCATAGAAGTGAAAAAAGTCCACAGTTGGAGCACCTGCAGTACACAGCTGAAGCGGTCGCCATCTTCTTTATTTATAAACAGTGGAGTGCGCCAATAAAGTCTGTACAGTATGCTCATTTTTTTACTATAATGTTATTATGTGGTACAAAATGGGTATCTTAGGGGTAAATATTGAGGTCATGGCACCAATTAGAATTATTACCATAAGTTCTTCACTTTGGCTATTGCGTTTTCGGCTATAGCGCAGCCATGGCGGCACCAATTAGGAGTGATAGCCGAGGGTGGGGTGTATGAAAGGAATGAGGAATCAGTACTGGAAGAGTGAATAAGTCAACGAACCTGAGGAAAAAGAAAGCTGATGAAAGATTTACTTTGAATCTGAGATAAACAGATGTGAATCTCAGTACTCTCATCTTAAATGTCAGGACCAACTTGCCTAGCCCTGGGCTCCTATGCTCCTCTATGGGGCGACATAGAATTAAATAATGAATGAATTTCAGTGTGGAACTAAATGAGAAATATATAGAGGAAATGTGGAAAATTGTGAAGAAAGTTATGACAGAAGCAGCAGAATCAGTATGTTGTAAGGTAGTTGTGAAAAGAGACAAGCAGAAGGGTAATGCTTAGTTTAACAGTGATATAGGTGTAGACTTGAAGGAGAAAAAGGAGGCATGGAAGATGATGCTTCTGATAAGAGTACCTTGGGAAGTGAGAAAGGAGGAAGCAGGAATACTGGAGACCGAAATGGAAATAAAATGGATGGTGAGTGGCAAATATGTTTGGAAGAAAGATAAGCGATTATTACAAGAATGATATAAAGAAATACTATGAGACTATATCGGAAGTTGAAGGAATGAATGTGAAGGGAGGGATGGGGTTAAACCAGAGTACGAATACCAGGGTGTTGGAAGAGGACGATACAGTTAAGAAATGGAGCATAATATTTTAACTCACTAGCAATGGCATATATGAAAGAAACAGTTGTTACTTGTTGGGGTATGGATAGGGGAGGCAGTAGACCAGTGGAACATGGACCAATTTAGCAGAAGGGAATTACACCCACTGCAAAGTCTTGCAACACTCATCTCTCTGAGACTTGGCCAAAGTTTAGACAGATTTTTTTTTTTTTTCCTTTTCACACCTTTGAAATTCATCAACTGATGTATGGCTGTACCTGATGACTCTCCTAGATCCACTGTCACTCTGCCTCCCACAAGCTTCCAGTGCTCACGGAGCTTCCATCACAGTAGGGTGCATGTGCATTATTTCCAGCCATGTCCACCTTTTTTTTTTTTTTTTTTTATGGACCCCCTTAGTTTTTTCCCAATCCTTGATCAGGATGCCTGGGAGGGGCATGTCACATGATGAAGTTGTGAGAATCCTCACTTTACAAGAAGATAGGGTTAATGATACTGACAAACTGTAAGTGCAACACTAAGGGGCTTGCCAGCTGTTCAACTGCCAATATATCTATGTTCTGGTCAACCACACAAGATTCTAAGGTTGCACATGCTCTTCTGAGGCAAGAAGCACAAATAATGCACAAAGTTCACTTTGAATTTGCCCAAAAATATTGCTTTTCGACACCAGAGCAGTGGGCACGTCATGTGGCGCAATGAGTGCTCATTCCAGTGTGCTAAAGTAAGTGGCGCTAGAGTAAAGTGTCCATAAACAGTCAGCAGGTACAGCCATCAGTAGACCAGGAAAACTATGAAACACCCATACCATGTTATAATCTGCCA
The DNA here is from genome assembly GCA_018397915.1 of Birgus latro. NCBI lineage: Eukaryota > Metazoa > Arthropoda > Malacostraca > Decapoda > Coenobitidae > Birgus > Birgus latro. The sequence goes on from JAGKTI010008700.1 coordinate 30,176, forward strand.
CTCTTTGAGTGGTGTCATGGAAAGAAGCAGCTTGTACATCCTCCTACAGAGTATTACAATGAACAGTGTCCAATATTTGCAGGTGTTTTTTAGAAAGCAATAGCATGCAGTTCATGACATTCATGGTTGTAACAATGCAGGATGGTGCACTGTGTCAGTGGTCAAAAAAAAAAGTGCTCATGTTTAAGTGATAACAATATTCAAGATTAGTAATGACTAGTGAACAGCCAAGACCTGATTCCAATTGAAAATGCTTTGTCATACATAAAATAGAATCTTAATTCTCAAGATACCTCATACGTGCCCCACCTGACAAATGCCATCAAGATGTACAGTCATCAGCAGAAATTCGCTGCAAGGCTACTCGTATGGAGTGCGTCAGTTGGTCTGGCAATAGTGTAAAGTCAATAGTTGCCACATATACATTTAAAAGCCGTTTATGATTTTTTTTTTTATTACCAGTAGAGTCAGCTAGAAAATAGTTTCGAATACAAATTATGTCCATAAGAAAATGCAGAAGCCGTCAGAACTTATAAAATGACATGTGAGAAATTCATTTGCTGTTTTAGACCTCCATCCCCTTCTCTAACCTTCCTCCCTCATGGTGTCCCTCCCACCCCCCAAATCTCTCTCTCCCTCCCTCCCCCATTCCCTCCCTCACTCTCTCTCTTTCTCCACTACTTTCTTTACCCGCCACTCTGCCTGCATTCTTTTATTCTATTCATGGCAATAACCCAGCATATCCACCACTATGGACTGAATGTTCTTGTATTCTTTCTTCTACTGTATATTCCTAAAGCCATAATTTTTGGTATGACGTCACTTGTGTTATCCTACTAATTTCTCCAAACTTGATGCAGCGATCTGAGTAAATTTTTATTCCATGCATGCATCGTGAGTCGGTGAACACTATTATAACCTCATATAGAGGTGTAGTTATAATGGATGCTATGAACTTAATCAGAGCCCCGTTGAACCTCACTTAGTCACAAGCTCAAAGATCATGGCCCAAATCCACGATAAGATAGCCCACCGAGGACGGATAATTGGAATGATGGAAGCAGGACACTCCTCTGCTGAAATATCTCATGAACTAGATGTGTCTCATACAACTGTTGACAAATAATGGAGAAGGTGGAAAGCAGAAGGTAATTTGCTAGATCGTCCAAGGTCTGCGGCACCTAGGAGGACTACCACAGAATCACAGAGGAAGCATCAAGAACTCTGATTACGAATGCTGTTGCTATCAGGGGCAATCTCCACGTGCAAGTATAGAGTGATACAGTGCATCGTCGACTGAAGAAGAGGGAGTTGCATCACAGAATTCCTGCCGAGAAAGAGAAACTGACTGTGAGACACCGCAATCTTCGCCTCAGATTTGTAGAGACGTATGCGAAAAAGAACCTGGATTTTGGGGCACAGTTATTTTCTCGGACGGAAAAACATTTTCTTCCACAACACATGGTCACCTTCAATGTTATCGACGAAGTGGCACCAAATACTCTCGTGAGAACATTTGCAAAGTCGCCAGAAGTGGCCATGTGACATGCAATGTGTGGGGATGGGTCCACTTATACGGCATTGGGAAACTTGCAGAAATCGAAGGGCGGTTTAACGCCGAAATATATCTCGAAATGCTGGAGTGGTGATGGTCCCCACTGTTCGAGCTATGGCTCTTCCCTACCCAGAGCGGATTATGTTTGTGCAGTTAAATATAGAACTAAACTTATGCTGCCATAAATAAGCTTATTTGATTCTTTAAATTATAAAAATTTTTAGAATGTAAATAAGCCATTATGA
>JAGKTI010008701.1:12383-32876 GCA_018397915.1 Birgus latro
TGAGAGAGAGAGAGAGAGAGAGGGAGGGAGAGAGAGAGAGAGAGAGAGAAAGGAAATAAACTACAGATTTGTCCTAAACTGAATTAAAGTCTTTGTGAATGTGAAGAATAGTTATTTATTTATTTATTTATCTACTTCATTTTAATTTATTTCATTTATTCATTTGTCTACTTTATTTCATTCTCATTTTATTATTTATCTATTTTATTTCATTCTTATCTATTTATTTTATTGCATTTATTTATTTACCTATTTTATTGCATTATTATTTTATTTGTTTACATTTTATTTTCTCTCATTTTATTTATCTATGTACTTCATATCATTCCTTTTTATTTATATATTTTATTCATCATATTTACCTATTTTATTTCATTCTTGTTTTATTTACCTGTTTTTTCTTATAGTTATTTATTTCATTTCATTCTTGTTTTATTTACCTGTTTTTTCTTATATTTATTTATTGTATTTCATTCTTGTTTCATTTATTTCCCTGTTTTTTTCTTATATTTATTTATTTCATTTCATTCTTGTTTTATTTATTTACCTGTTTTTTCTTATATTTATTTATTTTATTTCATTCTTGTTTTATTTACTTACCTGTTTTTTTCTTATATTTATTCATTCATGGACCTGCTTTGACATCACGGCTGGTAATATTACAGGTGTCTGGTTTTCCCCGCACTGCTTTTTACAGTTTTCTCCCTTGTTTTCTTCTGCTTTTTCTGCTTCTCCTCCTCCTCCTTCTCCTTCTTCTGCTTCTTCTTCTTTTCCTCCTTCTTCTCCATTTCTTTCTCCTCCTCCTCCTCTTCCTTCTTCTTCTCCATATTCTCCTCCTCCTCCTACCCGTCCCCCCCTCCTCCTCCTCCTCCTCCCGTTCTTCTTTTTGCTTTTTTTGTTATTGTTAAGTTGTTGTTGTTCGTCTTCTTGTTCTTCTTCTCTCTCTCTCTCTCTCTCTCTCTCTCTCTCTCTCTCTCTCTTCAAGGACGTTTATTTTATACTGGTTGGTTTTGTCATGGCATGAAAATGATAAAAAACGAGAGAAAGAGCTATTATTAAATCTAACTTTCACTATTACTTTTTTTTTGGGGGGGGAGGGGCTAGGATGACAAAGGTGACAAAATCCAAGGAAGTCAGGCATATTTGTGGCTATATATTGTTTTCTGTCGTCATGGGAAAAGAATACTGACAGGTCTTACGTTCACCATTACCCTCTCTCTCTCTGGAAGGGGGGATCAGAGTGAGGGTTTTCTATTACGAGAGGGAAGGGAGAAGGGAAAGAGGTGAGGGGCGTATGAAGTTACACCACACACACACACAGAAACCTCGTGATCATCTGGCTATTGGATTACCCTCGGCAGCCATAATACTCCAGCAGGTTGTATCATATTTTCGTTTATTTTATCTATCTATCAATCTATTGCCAGACGCCTCAATCCCGAACGGGGTGGTCACAAACAAATCGCCTCCATGTCACTCTGTCCCCTGCCATTTCACTACCACGCTCCCAACTCACACCCCCCTCTCTCATATACCTCTCCACTCCATCCCTCCATCTCATCCTCGGCCTCCCCCTCCCTCTCGCCCCCTCCACCTCACTCACATACACTCTCCTCGTCAATCTTTCACTCTCCATCCTCTCCACATGCCCAAACCACCTTAACGTGTTTCTCCTAACGCTTCCCATCACGTCCTCAAGCACACCACAACGCTCCTTCACTTCCTCATTTGTTAGTCTGTCTCTCCATGTGACTCCACATGCTCCTCTCAAATAACTCATTTCCACTGCTCTCACTCTTGACTTCTGTCCTTCCAACAGGGACATTAATTTCCAAAGTCTTGCACATGAATAAATGAATAAATAAATAAGGTAAAAATTATAAAGGAACAAGCGTCAGGAAGTTAGCCTAAAGCAGCACTGCATACATGTCAAAATCGTAGCCAAAAACTCGATTGCAAGACTTCGCTCTAACACTGCAGCTCGGAGAAATAATAACCTACATGCAGGAGCTTCAGGGCTCTTCGTTTAGTCGCTAAAATCTACGGACTGAAGAACCTTGCGTCCGAAAATTGTTAGTGAGTGAGGACAGATCTGCCGCTCCCACTTGTGCCCTTGCATCCCGGAACGATAATTAGGAGTCTATATTTTCCGTAGGGGATGTCGAGATACTGTAATGATTTTAAAGTATGGTAAAGCTATTCATAGTCCCGTAACTGCGAGGAGCTATTGAAAAATTTTCTTGGCCATTTTTTTTTTTTTTTACACTTGCCGCATAATCCTGTTGGGAATGATAGATCCTATTCCTTGGTAATCCTCTCAAGCTTCCAGATTATTTAATATACAAATGGAGTATTCACTGACTTCCCATAATTTTCTCAAATACCATTTCACCTGACGGAATGCGTAAAAATTACCAGAGTTCGCAGGAACAGGAAATACAGCCCGCCCATCACTTTCAACCAATTAGCGAGCGTATTGACTGTGACGTCATTGTAAACAGATCCTGTGATTGGCCACGTGTCCCCATCTGGTCGCCTGGCATAGTATTGTCAACTTAGCCCTTTTTGCTAGTTCCTGAGGCATTCACCGATGTGCAGCATTTTAGCTTCCAGTTACAAGACATTTAACTATATTTTAGAGGTCTCTCAATGACTGTTTGATATTCCAAAGATTATTGCTTTGTGTTCCAAGCAAATTTTCTGGCGAATATTAAATTTACCAACATTCTAGCGGTTTTTGAGTGGACGTTTTAGCGGTATTCGTGATTGGATTTGGCAACCCTACAATTGGCATGTTGAATGTTGGACCGGCAGTGGTGACTGGTGACTCAGAGAAGGGAGGTGGTATAACACTTTGTTCGTGGCTCATTATTTGATCCTGTAACTGATTCTACAAATATTCATACCCATTTCGAGGTTACAAGGGTCTCCCATTTAGTGTCGGCGGCTGCAGGTCACCATTTAATCAAGATATAACAAGAGGTAAGCGTAGGATGAATGTAGGGTGTTAGTTGTGTCGATTATTCTAGTAAGTGATGCAAGTGAATTTAGACTCATTCTATTTTCCACCTAATTTATTAACATTTCCCGTTATATTATCCCACCAACAAAGCCTTGAACATTAGCTCAGGTCCATTATTAACCTGTATTTCTTCACCTATCGTCTTTACCACCCTGTTTTCACCGCCCATGCCATCGTTCTCAAAATGTTTCATGTACCTTCCAGACATTAAGGCAACATTCATACAGAGTTAATAATTGATATGGTAATTGTTGGAATGGTGGCCTTGGCTACTGCGAAAAGTGGTGGTGATTGCTGTGTGTGTGTGTGTTTTTTTAAAGGTACCACATTGTCTTTCCTTAGTAGTAGTAGTTGTTGTACTATGGAAGCTACTATGAAAGCCCCTCATGTTAAAAGCTTATGCCAGTAAGTTAGTTTAATAATAATGCAGTTTGGTTGATGAACTCGAATTGTGTGTAAGGAACTGTGGTGTCAAAAACTGAACTTCCCACGAACATAATATAGATTTTTAGCACAATAACTCAGCACTGCGATTGTTTATTCGATTTATACCTACAATCTAGGGAAGATTATAGTCACCTGTTATTCATATATCCTGAGGGAACTGATTGTGTATTAAAGCTTCAGGTAAAGTCAGATACGATTTATGGGGGGAGCATTTTATTGCGGGGGGTGGGGGTAGGCTTGATCTCTGGTGTTCCGTCACAGTGATTCATTTAACACTATTAAATAAATAGGACTCCCTAATAACTACAAAAACCGCATCTGCGGCGGAAAAATTGTAAGGGAACACACCCCTCTAAATCGGGTGCATGTTGAGATTAAACAGATATAACAAGAATTTTTAGTTTGACACTCTTGGATAGTAAGTACCGATACCACTAAGTTACGCATTAATAGTTCATTATATCTGGCTGGTGTTATCTTCAGCAGCTTCCGTTACTCGATTATGCGTATCGTTTTGTCGTCCTCCAACTGTCTTGTATTTAGTCGTGTGTGTGTGTGTGTGTGCGCGTGTGCGTGTGTTTTCCCTTCAGTTGGATGACTGTTTTATTCATGCTACCTTTGGACAGTTGTAGCAGCTAATGATGAATCACTAAAAGGAATTACAGTACGAAGCCTGTATCGAATCCTTCCAGTCTGAAAATAAAAACGTAAATAAAAATAAAGACAGTCAGATTTAACCCCTTTCAGTACGATTTTTAAATATTGCTTACTTCAGACGATTTTATTCATCTGTGGACTCCTGTTTTACCGGAGGGGAGGGCGGCTACACTTCACCCTTTCAGTTTGGTTTCCACGTAAATTGGGGGGCGGGGGGGAATCATCTGGAAATAAAAAGTTAAACATGGTCGTAGTGAATAGGGTAAAGGGTTAATTCCGTCTTTTCGTCGGTTAAGGAAGCACCCTAACACCTTTTCCTAAGCGATTTGTTTCGTTTATTACACCTTACTGGCCTCTCTTTGTTACATAAATCCCTCCAATATCGCCGCTTTGCTTAAGACACGTACAGATGGAGATAATCCAGCCATATTTAAAGTAAATGGCTAAGGAAGAGGCGTTAGGCAGCTTCCTTACCCGGCAAGGAGTGTGGTTGACCTGCCAAGCGTAGATATCTTGGTAAGGTACTGTACCTTGTACAGGAAACATGTTGGCTTGTCGCTCAATGTAATCATCTGTAGGTACTCTCTCTCTCTCTCTCACGTGGTCTAAAATTGCTGTATCTCCATCTTGAAAACCGAGCTGTAACAATACATTAACAGTAGAATATGATCCTAGTCACAAAGAAATTGTCTGGAGAGGATGGAGAGCTGTGGCATTGTCTTTTTCAGCCACTAAACTATGTGAAATTAGGTAAGAAGGACGAAAATTTGGGCCAGGTTAAAGTAGAACAACTGTAGTCATCTGTTCGCAGCGCTGCATGGAGTGAATGGATATAAGCCAGTCCCATCTGTCCTTTTTAGTAAATTATGTAACTTTTTCCATCTGAGAATAGTGAGGTAGAGTGTAGAAAAACTTAGAATGAAAAAGTGCTAAAGCAGAACTCTCAACACATTCATTCATCATGCAAGAGAGAGAGAGAGAGAGAGAGAGAGAGAGAGTGTGTGTGTGTGTGGTTAAGCTGTCAGCACATGACTTCCAAATCCTTGCTCTGGAGACTGCCATAAATCATAATTATAGCCTAAAACTATCAGTATATTTTATTAATTATGCCAGTTTGACGCGATACTTTGATTATTATCCTATCAATTTAACGGTGACATTTACACCTTCGATTTTATTACTTTTTACTACTATTTTTGACTTTAACCTCACCTTGATTTACGTCTTTTGCTGGCTTAAGTTGCTCCGTGACTAGTATCATATTCTAGTGTTAACTGTTACAACTCCTTTTTCTAAATGGAGAGATGGCAGTTGAGGTCGAGTCAAAAGAGTTTACCAGTCTTGTTTATTCAGCTTGATTTTTTTGTGGTATGACCAGAGTTTGGTACTTTTTTTTTTTTTTTTTAAGTCTTCGAATTGACTGGATGGGACTGGTGCATGTGAAGCTACGTGTGCCAGAATAAGTTTGTGGCTATCAAGTGGAGCAGCCAGAATTCCAGGGGCTTGAATGGTGAGTGAATGGGAGTGTGGTCCATTGACTTGCTCAGATCTTGGTTAGAGTCTCGTTATCATTTATTTTTTCCCCTTTTTGAACCCGACCTCACCCCACCTTGGATGTTGAAAGGTCTTAATGAATATGACGATGATGGTGGTGGTGGTGGTGATTATGATGGTGGTGGTAGTGGTGATTATGATGATGGTGATGATTATTATTATTATTATTTATTATCATTATTTCGTTCGTGCCGCCTTTCTTAGCTTAGCAGGTGACGCAGATGTTGACCTTTTATGTTAAGGCTCCCTATCAATTCCTACTAAACTACAGAATTTGCTAGTAGTTGAGAGAGAGAGAGAGCACTGGTTGTAAGGTAGTGAGTGATAAAGTTGGTAGGGATGTTAGGATGGTTGTGAGGTTTGCAGTGGGGCCAGGAAGGTTGAGGTTGGTAGTGGGGTTAGGATGGTGGTGAGGTTGGCAGTGGGGTTAGGAAAGCTGAGGTTGGTAGTGGGGTTAGAATGCTGGTGAGCTTTGCAGTGGGGTTAGGAAGGTTGAGGTTGGTAGTGGGGTTAGGATGATAGTGAGGTTGACATTGGGGTTAGGAAGGTTGAGGTTGGCAGTGGGGTTAGAAAGGTTAAGGTTGTTTGTGGTGTTAAGAAGGTGGTGGGATTGGTTGTGATGTTAAGGCATTGGGGTTAGGGAAGTGGTGGGGTTGGTGGTGAGGTTAGGATGGTGAGGTTTGTGGCTAGTGGGTTTAAGAAGGTGGTGAAGATGGTAGGGAGGTTAGGATGATGGTAAGGTTGGTAGGGAGATTATTTATGAGCCCAAAGCATGACATTCTTAAAGCAGCATTTAGCCAGTACACATCATACACTGTGCAATAAGCTAGTGAGGGTTCAGTTAACTAGAGCACACAAGAGTAACATAACATCTTTTTGTGGCTTTTTGAACTTACTCTGTGGCAGAAAAAGACAGTGCTGTGGCTCTACATCCTTTCTAAAGCTCTATCCTCTTTACACTAACTTGGCCCAAAATTGAGGTCTTTCCACCGTGAATACTAAGTTGCAACAAGAGACCAACACGAGAATGTGATGCTAGTCACAAAGAAGTGCTATGGAAAGAATGCAAAGCCATAGCATTGTCTTTTTCAACAACTGACCTGCATGATATAACCTACAAAAGGACGAAAATCTGGGCCAAGTTAGAATAAAAACAGTATAGCATCATGTTCTGGTGTTAATCCCCTCTTACAGCTAAGCATTCAAGATGGAGAGAAGGCAGTTGTAGGCCAGGTTAAAGTTAAAATGTTATGGTGCTTTCATTTTAGTTTACATCTTTATTTTCATCCACAGTGAAGGCTTGACCATGGCTGGCATACTGAAGGGGATCCGTGCTGCCTTTGGGGATGTGGAGATGGCACCATACACAGTCCTGGTGGAGCGTGAGGTGAGCCATGCATCTTATTTCCTATACTGTTGTTTAACATAATGGAACTGAACTACTCCCACAGCCACAATACTAAGTTGTGGCTGCATGAAATTCAGAGAGCCTTAGTTATGTGGTAGCATTTTATCACCTTGGTTGCTTGTCAAATGGGCAACAGCTGGAGTGACTGAGGTTGGGAATCTTCATGTTAGAACAGATGTACAGCAGGAGCCATATCCATAAACTCTCTGAAGCTTAAGATGTGTATGAGATTGCTTGTATATATACAGTAAATGCTTGGCTTTACTCACGATGCAACTGCCAAACATTTCGCACTTAAATTAACGAGTGAATATTTACCACATTGGTTGCTGCCACATGACAGTTAATGGGCACCTGGTGGGCTAGTGAGTTAACTCCAGTTGGATGGGGCCCATCGAGATTTAAATTTGAGAGATGGTTGTGGTTTATTGCTCACATAATGCCACATAGGGATGAGTGCCTGGTCATTCTTGCCATAAATGTCTGGAATGATAGCCTAGCCCTGGGCCCCTGTGGTTTTAAAGGACAGTAAAGGTGTGAATGATGACTGGATAGAATTTTTATTATCTAATATGCCTTGTGATTTAGTGGTCATTGACTAAAATGCTGTAGTCAGAGAAATGATCTGTCATCGGTTCAGTCCCCAATAGGTGGCTGGAGGTTTTTCCATCATGTATTGCCAGAACCAGCAGTAGGCTGGTCAGAACAAGCAGTAGGCTGGTCAAGTGGTCATCTGCCATTAAATGTACTGGACTACAGTAGCCCAGCCCTACAGCTCTAAGGAGGTGATATAGGACTGATTGTTATCAATTACTGTTACAGTTTTTATTTGGCAGGGCTATGAGGAACGACTGTACCCTGCGAGGAAATGGGCATGTACAACAATGCAGGGGTCCAGCCAACAGGAGATGACTGGCCCAATGTTCCGCACACTCTTCAACTACATCTCTGGAAAAAATGTGCCCAGTGAGTCCTTGGAGGGGATGTCTGGGTAGAGTTGTTAGAATTTTGATTTAAAGCAATGTATAGCCGTGATTGTAATCTAAATTATCACAACATTTTGTGTACAGTATCATTTTTGTACGTTACTACAGTAAAATGAGTGAATATTGATGAGTCAGCTTCATAGGTAGTAACAGTGAAACTTCAATAGGCAGGTTTTCTTTAATTTACTGAGGAGTTAATAGCAAAAAAAAAAAAAAAACAATAAAGAAGACAATTCTGTCATGTTACACCGAGTGAAGTAGGCTGATCATCAACCATTTAGTCTGGCCTCAGGCCCAAACACTTCAAAAGGGGAAAAGAAGGATTGCTGTAACTTTTTTTTTTTTTCCCCCATCATCATCATCCATGTTATATGAACATCCCTCACTCCCCTCCTTATACCCCAAAAGGATGATAATGGACTGCAGGACAGTTTTTAAGCCCACAGTCCACTGGGTTCATAATTGGACGAGCCTGGGGTTAACTACTAGTACTATCCATCTAACCTCTGACCCTCCCCCAACAGACATCCGCATTGACATGACTTCACCAGTGACAACGCAGGTGAGGCCCAGCAGCGACCCTGAGAGTGAAGCCACTCTTACCATGGCCTTCCTGGTGCCAGCTGACAACCAGCATGACCCACCGGACCCAGGCCACAAGTCTGTTTTCATTGAGGATCGACCCGAGATGGTGGTGCTTGTCAGGTGAGAGAAAGAAGAGAGGGGGGGGAGAAGGGGGGAGAGGGAGAGAGAGAGAGAGAGAGAGAGAGAGAGAGAGAGAGAGAGAGAGAGAGAGAGAGAGAGAGATGTTTACTGTACACAGTGTTATAAGTCAATGGAGTGTATTGGTGTTGTGATGAGGAGAGGTAGGCTGAGGTGGTTTGGACATGTGGAGAGGATGGGGGATGATAATTGGGTGCAGAGGGTGAGAAGTGTTAATATTGGGGGAAGGGTTGAGAGGGGAGACTGAGAAAGACATGGGACAAGGTCATTAAGTGTGACCTCAGGTTTAAGGGATTGAACAGGGAGGCTGCCAAATATCGAGCAGCATGGAGAGCCGCCATTAGGTGACCAAGGCCGACGCATGCAAGCATGTTGGAGCCTTCAAAAACAAAACAAAACTGACATAATCTACATGGCTTAAGAATATATTTAACCCATAGAACCATGACATTGATTCCTTCAGAAGGTAAATCTTCTTGTATAGACAGGTAAGTGGATAGTTTGGTAATGTTGACAGATGAAGTGGGAGAGAGATGGGGAGGGTAGATTTGATGAAAAATACTAAGTTATTTAGAAAGAACCTTTGATAGTGGTGCTGGTTAGGTGAGAAACACTAATAGATTGATGTATCAATAGGATAAACACCAACTTGAGAAAGTGTTACTGGTCAAGTAGGCATTTACTTCCCTTCAGGCATCCCATTTATCCTCTAAGCATTTTGCCTTTCCTATTGGAATTCTACTACTTGTTTAGGAATCTTGTAGTTTGGCCTCATTATTGTTTAGGATGTTCTAGACATCATTTTTTTAAATTTTATTTTATTTTATTTTACCCAGTTCATAGTGTAAATTGGTGGCACATAGTGAATGAGCTTTATAGATAGCAGTGGAACTTTGAGGCAATTTTTTTTAATATACTGTGGCAGTAAAGAACATAAAAAAGTAGACATAATGAGAACTTTCAGTACTTTTCCTCAGCTTATTTTTATCTTGTCCTCCAGGCGATTTGGTGGATACATGAACGATGAGGTTTTGGCAAGGGAGAAGAAAGCACTGGAGGAGTCCATCAAGAAGGGTGGTGAGGAGGGTGTCAACCTTGATTACTTCTATGTGGCAGGTTACGACCCTCCCTTCAAGCCTATCGGACGTCGCAATGAGATCTGGTTTGTTAAGACGCGGACAGAAGCAGAGGGCAGGGAGGATCAGGAGAACAGGAATGTGGAAGAGGAGGAGGAGGAGGATAGGAAAGTGCAGGAAAATGGTTGTGTGCCAGTGGATCAGGGGGAGGGAGCATAAAAGGGAGAGAAAATATGAAGATAAAAGAGAAAAATTTGGAAGGAAAGGAGGGGAGAAAGGACAGGGGAACAAAAATGGAGAGCAGAAGAGGAAAAGGTTAGAAAATGATTGTGTTCTGGTGGATCATGGGGAAAGGACATAAAAGAGAGAATGTTAAGAAAAGAAAGGAAATGAGAGGAAACAGGTTGAATGAGAGAAGAAAGTGATAGGTTTATATAAGGAAGGGAAGTGAGAGAGAGGGAGTAAAGGAATTATACATAGGCAGAGAGAGGAGTCAAAGGAGTTATATTCACTGAGAGAAGGAAATGGAGAAATGTATTTATGTTGTAGGAAGATAATAGTAGACATTAATCTTAGAAGCGCTGTATATATTTTGTCGTCACATCCTTTTACGAATCTTTTGTATGCTGTGATGGAGTGAGTGGTCTTCGTATATTATGGCTATAAGATGCATGTGTAAGTAATGTCTATTAGTTTCCCATGAGTGATTTTTAAAGAGATATACGGTACGGTGCAAAGTTAGGGATGAGAAATGTAGGAGTGTGAAATTTTGTAGTGATAGGAGTCTTGAATGATGAGTGAATGGAGATGGGGCCCGTCATGTTTGGACAACGATAGTTTTCTTACTTTTTTTAAAATTTTCCTGTTTCCTTATCCTACTCACTTCATGCATGGTAATGGAAGCAGGTTCAGATAATGGTATGAAAGATGATAAAGCTTTGGGTGTATGATGTAATTTTAAATTTCACAATATGAAGGTACAGTAATTTGGCTTGAACTTAAAGTGTGTGGGTGCTTGATTTTTGGAGATGTTACAGGTTGTGGGTAAGAATATGAGAAGTGATACAGGAAGATGTGAAATAAGGTGTAGAATGCAAGTGTGTTTGTTATGGCATGGGGTGGTGTGTGATGAAGTGGGAATGTGATATGCAGGGTTTGAGGTATGAAGGTGTATGAATGTTAGATATGAAAACAGAAAGTATGAGTGAGCTGGGAGAGTGTAAAAAGAGAGACATTGGTTATACGTAGATGATTATCAACCCTTTGACTCTGGGAATTTCCTTTGTATTATTCTTACCGTTTCCCGACAGTTTTATTTACCTTTGAACACGCTTTGAAACAGGAGGGATGAGATCTAAATTTGATAAACCCTTTCAGTACAAGAGGTCTTTCATACGTTGAATAAAACTGTATGGTAGCAGCAAGCATAAACTAAGAAGGATGTCACCCAGATTCAAAATGTTCAGTTATGGTATGTTTGTAGAGGACTTGGTAAATTAGCATATACTGTAGTGCCTGACTAGTTAGTGCCTAGTGAACATATCTTTCACTCATAAACACAATACTGTATTACAGCCATTACAAGGAAGGAGCTGCCCTATTGCTTCTGAATTATTGCTTACCCTACTTATGAATTTTGAATGGTGTGGAATCAGACACTATTATTATTATTTCTTTCATGTATGAGGGAAGGAGTTGCATATATGTTTTTTTTATTGCTTTCAGTCTGATGATGTATTCTTCATTATATTGCTACTTGCAGATGATTTTATTCTGCTTACAAAGGATTTGTAAACATAATGGGGTTTCCTAAGGCTGTATCTAACCCCTTCAGTCCCAAAAGTCTCTCCAAAGCTGAGTGAAATTTGTTAGGCAGTGATTAAATGAAAAATGCATTATTGTATTGAAGGATTTAAGTTAATGTAAATATTTTACTTGATATTAATCTGGTTATTACTGAATTTCTAACTAAAAATATTGGATTAATGTTGAATCCAATTCTGAACCTCCATATATTGTGATATGGTAAATCCATTGCTAGTTTTTAGATAGTTATTGTACTTGTGATATAATAGAAGAATTTGCATAATTATTTTAAGGTATTGTAAACATGATGTTGCATCTAATAATGATATGAATGTTACTTTCAATTATATACTGTTCAGAAGGAGATATGTTTATGGATCCATTACTATATTTTGATGTTGAATGTTATGGTTGTTGCAGTTGCTAGTTTCAGTGTTTATTTGTGGTTTTATTTGCATTTGTGTGTGTGTGTGTGTGTGTGTGTGTTTTTTACTACTTATTCCCAGATTCTACTTATTACATCGTTTGTGAAATACTTGTGTTTTATAGCGTACACAGTTCCAAGGGTTTACGTGGAAGTGTTTTTACAAGAGTGTGAGAGATTATGTATTCATCGTGGAAGGGTAGTGAGGTCTGATTAGTGAATAAGGTTATTTGTTTTTTACAGTTTTTGAGAATATGTATTGTATAAATCATCATGTTGTTAATGCCGATAAATTTTACTGAGCTGGAAATATAAATTATGTGCATATGAAAGTATATAAAACAAAAACTAGGCTTGTATCAGTAACTTGTAACCCACATATTACTCCACCCCTTTTCAAAATCTGAAAATACAGTATGAAGCTTCATACATTAAGTCCTCTTTGTAAGTCTTTTTTCATAAGTAATTATTTGCCATTAAGTCCAGGAAATTAAACAAGAATCATTTATCAAAGTTCCATTGCTTCATATTAAATTAATCTGCTAATGCCCTGCTCTTGACAGCACTTTTGGATAGTACAGTAATTGCTGTATATAGAAACACTGGTATTTTGGAACACATCTCTGGCTTATGACAAATACTGCCTTTGCTGTATATCAGTGTAGTAGCCACTTTTCTCAGCACTCCTTATTCTGTTGTTGCATGGGGTCTTGCTTGAGTGAAAAAAGAACTAACCAAAATACAGTACATTATCAGATCTGTTTAAACTGGTGTATCTATTTGCTTAAATAATAATAATAATAATAATCTGGGGTTAGTAGAAGAAAATAGCTGAGTTTGACCAAGAAGGGAGTGGGTCAGTTTACTTTTCTCACGCCACCCCTTCAATGCAGTGGCATATTTTTCATTTTATTTTCGCTGCCTCCAGACGATTCCATTGAGAATATGGGGGATGTGTGGTTGTGGAGTTAAAGAAGGCTATATCTAACAAGTCCAGTGTGAAAAAAAAATTCAGGCTGAATAAAATAGAGTGTAGATAACAAGAATAAAATGAAAAGTATGTTATCAGAGTGCAAGGGTTCATTTTTCCACTATGATGTACAATTTTTTTTTTTTTTTTTTTCCTACCACCAGACTACTTGTTTCAGCTTTGGAGAAGTTTTTTTAATTAGCTGTAGTCTTTGTTAACCTGTTCATTTCAAGGGGGTCTTCAAGCTGAATGAAATTATTGAAAAGTAGGAAGGATAATTTTTAACAAATCATCATATAGATGAGTTGTTTTTAATTTTGCATTCCATAATCCATACATTGCCATAAGAAAAAAAAAAAACTTTAATCAAAAGGCTTAGTTGAATGCAGATTATATTTTTATGGTTTATTAAGCACTTAATGCAATTAATGTGCCTCATGTAAAGATCACAATATTGTAAAGCTTGAAAGTCATAATAAAGAATGTAAAAACATATTTCCTTATTTAGAGAAACAACAGGTTGTTTTGGACTATTTGCAACCAGTGAATAAGTGTTCTTCAGTAAAATATTACATAAATCTTCTGGATAGCATCTACTGTACTGTACTTGGTAGGTAATTGGTAAGTGACCTGCACCCTGTGTATTTCAAGTACATTCACCCTTTTTTTTTTTTTTTTTTTTTTTTTTTGTTTTTGGCCATCAGTTCCTCAGTAAATTAAAAAATATTGTGCCACCTAAAGACTCATTGATATGTCTACAGATATGCCTGGTGACCCTGACCTTTGATCTATTATTTAAAAAAATAAGTTTACCTATAACCAGACGCCATAATCCCGTAAGGGGTTGTTATTTGTCTTTTTTGTTTTACGGGAAGAGAGACTAATTCACCGCCGACCTACTAATTGACACTATGAACATCTTTTTTGCTCTGATATATAGCTTTTTAACGTGAAAAAGAGAAAAAATCCCATTCACACCCTTGGAAAAGGGAATCAATTACTCAGAGAGAGAGGTTGTCAATGAAAACAGCCACGTAATTTGTTGCACTGTCCAGTTTTCGTCTCGAACCTGTGCCATTTTCTGCAGCTTCCTTTCCTAGCTCCCATACAGTAAAATTTGAGTAATTATGCCCTTGATTTTTTAGGTCATATCAGTTTATCTTATTTACAACAAACACATACGATATGGATTATACATAATACCCTCTTTAGCTAAATTTTCATTAATGTAATTCTGTATTCAGTGTGTGTCAGGCACAACTTCGGCCCCAGGTTTTCGTTAAATTCAGTTGATTTTCTCCACATCAGACATTTCTCATTGATAAATACGATGAACCTTAATAAATTTGCTATCATCTTCAATTTTGTCTATAGAACATGAAGAAAGCCGAAATAATAGACTTCCGGAAATGGAATTTAATGTTTACAGTTTGCGGTGCCGAGTGTCATGGTGTAAGAAGTTATGCTATCTCTGGGTATGCTGATTTAGGAATTTTGAACACATATTTGTTATCCATTTATGACTCAGGTGGTGTTGAAATGATGCATAACTTCATGTAAATGTGTAGTGGAGTGTAGCCAGTAGTCTTTGTTTGAGGAAGGGTAAGTATGTTAACGCATGTAGTAGGACGACGTCTTTTACTGATGCTGTGCCATCTCCAGACAATTTCATTAAGCCGAGATGAGGCATTCGAACTGAAGGGGGTTATATTTAGCCTTCATTGACCTTTTCATATGTAAAGATCCTCCGGGTGATTTACCGTAGTTTGGTGGCATAGCTTAATTAAAATGAAAATTACATTAGGCTGTTGAAAAGTTTCCCAAACCTCCCCAGTTGTGAGGACACTGGACAGTTTTCCGTGCCTCATGTTATCACTACCGGGTAAGGTTTGTTCTGGCTGTTACCGTACTCAACTTTTGTTCAGCCTAATGGAGTCTTGTTCATTGTGAATTTACCTCAGCCTGAGAAATCTTCAGAAGGTGAAGCTTAGGGTAGATGCAGTGAGGTGCTTAGCTGCAGTGCTTGTCTCTGTAGGTTAGGCCTTTGCCCTGTTATGGGTTGCTCACCCACTGTTCTGGGATACAAGGCTACTGCATCATTAAAGTTACCATAGTTACCACCCTTAGGTGTTACCTTAGGTGCCCATTTAGTCTGTTAGCAAATTCCATCAACACCCCACAGAAATGAGCAATGCCTGAGCCGAGCCTACACAGTGGCGTGACCACCCGACGTGGTCTACGAGGTGCCAGCAACTCCCCCACAACGACGGCTGAGGATGGCAGTGGTGGTGTTAGCGTCGGCAGGTCACCCCGTGCCCGCAGTGCCAGGACTGCCACACACAACGTGGTTAGACAGCAGTCGCCCCGCAGTGCCAGGACTGCCACACACAACGTGGTTAGACAGCAGTCGCCATTCTTCTATATACATACTGAGTTGACCACCTTCATTTTATGTCAGGGATGTGTTGCAGAATGTCACGGCTTCTTCTCTGCAGTAACATATAAATCAAGTAGCCTGAAAATATCACAGTTTCTCTGCAATAACCTATAATCAATGAGCCTAAAACATGAAATTTTCTGTGATTTCTTACCTGGTACCAGTGTAAATCAGTTAGCCTTAAACTATTATAACTTTTTCTCTGCAGTTACTTATAAATCAGTTAGCCTCAATATCTTCCTTAGTCTTAGCAACATCTTCCATGCAGTAACATATAAATCAAATTATAAATCAAATAGCTTGTGTGTTCCAGATATTTCAACTTTTTCCTTACAGTACAGGCAGTTGTCAGTGTAAGCCAGTTCTGGTTTCTTGCAGATTTTGTCATACTGTAATGTACAAGCAGATGTCTCTGTAGGTCGGAGATTTGTTTCAGAATATCAAAACTTAATGTACTTTGCAATAACATGTAATTTAAGTTTGGGATATGTTGCAGACTGTCATAAGTTCCGTACAGTAACACTTAATGTTGGGGTTGGTTCTAGTAAGTCACAGCTTTTTGCTTGTAGTACAGGCATTGTTTATTATAAGAGGGGGGTGTACTCCAAGATACAGTTACCAGTAGTCCTTGTTTATAGTTGATTCATGTGAGTTAAAGTTTAGCATTTTCCATCAGTAGACTTTTTTTTTTTTTTTTTAGCTCCAAGCATTTTGATTCAGTTTAGGAAAGTTTATTGCATTGGAGAGGTTTGATACAGAGTTATTTAACCTTTTCACTACTATAGAGCCCTTCTTGTTTGAATAAAATAGTTTGTTGTCAGCCAGATGAAATGAAAATTATTGTACATCATTGCACTGGAGAAGTTTAATAGTGTGTTGTCATCAGAGTGGTGGTCGTGGTGGCAGCAACGATGAGTATTCAGACGATGATAGTGTTGGCAGTGAGCGGGATGAAGTTGACCGCACCACCACACACGGCCGTTCCCCTCGGCTTTACCCGGATCTTGCTGACAGCTTTGGACACTCACCCACGCGCAGCCCAGGCATTAAGTCCAGTGTTTCCTCCCCTGCTGAGAGTGTCGATACATCCCGGTCCAGCTGTCACTCCCGCACCGGTCCCAGAACAGCCAGGAACCCAGTCACACACAGTCCAGACAACCCTAGGAATAGGCAGTACCCAAACCTGCCTGAAGACAACACCAGACACAACACAAGAGGAGCAATGCCAGTCCTGCTCATATTCATCGGCACAGTGGTCATTGTGGCGATATTGATTCTCCGCCTCGCTCTAACTAATAATGAGGAATTGAAGCCAAAACAAGTAGTACGCATCAAGCCTATTGATGAGGTGTACAGGTAGGTTAGGATAGGTAGCTACTTAATTTGGGATTAGGTTTGTCAAGATGATTATGTCAATGCTCATCTATAGTGGAACAGAAAGAAAAACTACTGGTAAAAAGTGATGGTGATGCACCTTGAGATCCGTCAGATCTTCCCTCCTTTATAAAAATGCAAAAAGTTAGAGAAGCATAAAGAAAATTTACAGAACACAAAAATACACCATTATATACTGTTTTTTGTATATAATTTTTAGGGATTAATTAGACAAATGTTTTCTGTAAATGGAACTTGCTCTAAAAGATGTACCATTACTTTTTTTTTATTTTGGTATGTAACTTTTAGGGATTAGTTGAGTTTTCTGTAATTGGAACCTGCTTTAAAAGAATATATGCTCCTCATACAGTGACCTGAAGATGTCCCTGAAGGCCCTGAACCATGAGACAAGTCAGCCGCGAGAGTTTTGGGTTCAGTTGCTGGGTCAGTTGGGCAGCATAATGGTGGAGAAGCCTGGACAGCCGGCGGTGATACTGGTGGTGGTGCCGCAGGATTCACGCGCCACTGCTGCCTGCCTCATACACAGTGTGGCCCGTGCTATCAAAGAGGCATTTGAAGGTAATTTAATAATTATATATCCATCTGTCTATAGCCAGATGCAGTAATCTCATAAGGGGTGGCCACAAACAAATTGCCTCCATGTCGGCCTTTCCCCTGTCATTTTGATGCCCTCTCTCCAAGTTACACTATCACTATCATTATAATGATGATTTGAATTGGAATATGCAGCATAGTTGATGTAATAGTTTTGTTTTCCATGTATAACAGTGATTCGAATTATAGGTGATTCAAGTAAAAGTGCAACATTTCAACCAAAGATATTCCAGTAAGGTCCCATGAGGCACATTTCCATTGGGGGTAAAGGAAGCTTTGGATGAAATTTAAAAGGCATTGTGCATACAGATACAGTGTTATGCTCTTATAGAGAGATTGGATATGGATACACTGGTGTAAAGGGTGTATATGAATGAGTGTTGAGAAATGTGGTAGACCTAGAAGATAGATGGATATGGCAAATGTGTGTGTGAGGAAACTAGGTATGGAATTTGATGATGCAGAAGAAATGTCAAGGGACTGAAATGAATGGGTGCCATCTGAATGTAGTTGCACATGCCAGGTTTCATCTTTTTTTAACATGATTGTCAGTGGAATGGCTATCACACAGTTGTATGTGAAGTGCATCTGTAATATATGTGCAGCCCTCAAAACAGGATGTCAGTGACTTTTATATATGAGTAGCCTGCATCCCACATTACAGAGTGCAGTCAGGGGGAGTATTGAGAAGCCAGGCATGTTCTGTCCTTCTCAGGTGCTGCATCAAAATATGGGGCATTGCCTTCCCATTCACCCCATCACTTTTAAAATCCTGGTCATTAACCCATCTACTATGATGACATCATTTAAAATTTACACTTGCCATCTCCTGATGATTCTGATCAGCTTCGGAGAGTCTCTTGGAAGTAGAGGGGTTAGATATAGCCTTGATCACTCTCTTCACTACTAGGGGGCTCTCCCAAAGTTAATGAAATCATCTGGTGGTAATGTGATTAAAATGAAAAGAAGTAATTGAAGGAAAAGGTAAATGAAGATACTCATTCACACAGATACAAAATTTACGATGTTCGATGTGCGTAGCGGCAGTTTATATGAGTCTGCAGAGCTGAAGGTGGAGCTGGACAACTCACTGAAGGACCTGGAGTCAGCACATGCAGCGGTGGTCCACAACATAGAGCTGGTGCCCGGGCATGCTGCCATGATATTCCACGCTTACTGTGACAATGAAAATGCTCCATATAAACAGGTAAATCTTATGGTTTTATGGACATGTCTTGTTTATGTTCTGATCCTGTATCTATAGCCTTAGTCCTGAAGGAAGTGGGCGTATACAAATTGCCTCCATGTCACCCTGCCCTCTGCAATCAGGCTGCCCTTCCTTCAGATCACACCTCCTTTACTTATACGTTTCCACTCCATCCCTTCGTTTCATCCTTGATCTCCCCCTTCCACTCTCTCCCTTCACTTCATTCACATAGCTCTCCTAGTCAGTCTTTGAGTTTCCATTCTCTTCTCGTGGCCAAACAATCTTAGAAGACTTTTAACACTTTCCATCACGCCCACTGTCATGTTTCATTCACTGATTTCCTTTGCCTTCCACTCACCAAGTAATACATATAAGATCATAAGACATCCAGAATATTTACTGATTTGTGGAACAGTGTCTGTGGTAGTTCCTGTGTATTCAATCACCAGTTGAACTGTTTGGCTTGCTTGATGAAAGATCCATAAGATTATTATTCATCCATCCATCCATTTTCCAATCCTATGTCGCCCCACAGAGGACCATAGGAGGGCGGAGCTAGGCAGGCTTATTATTTATTATTATTATTATTATTGTTATTATTACAGTATTACAATACTCATATTCCAAATCCAGTTTATTAGTATTCATCCCAGTTTTCTCTTCCTGTAGGCCCTAATTCTGCCAGTGATGGAGATCCCTGTGGACTACAACACCGTGGCAAACACCCGGCTGGACGACTATGTGGCAGAGCAGCTGACTAAGCTGTGGGGCGTCCAGCTGCGGGAGAAGGATGTATCGGCCATCATATCACGCATCGCCAACGCTCCCATCCTCATCAAACCCGAGGCACCTGACACCATAAGAGCTCTGTGTAGTAAAGTTTAGGGAATGTTTTTAGTTCCTTGTTTTGGAATTTATCCCATAAGAAAATCCAGAGGATGGTCGGAGTTTATTGCTCACCCAATGCCACTCAGGGATTGGTAACTGATCACTTACTTTGAATATCTGGATTAAGTTGCCAAGCCCCATGTCCATATGCTCCTGATGAGACAGTAAAGGACTGAGTGACGGATGGATAGTTCTGTTGGAGTAATATTATTTGGAAAATACTGTGGGAAATTTAAAGTCTTTTTTGTCCCAGGCACATCAGACATCCACAGACCCATAAGGGACCTGTGTGGGAAAGTAAAGGGGTTTTATAAGGCAGTTTTTGGGCCAAGATTATATGAAAAAGACTGTGAAGACTTGAATCCTGTATCCTATGGAAGTCAGAGGCCCATGAAGCCATAAGACACCTGTGTGTCAAAGTATATAGAGGAATGTTGTCAGAAGTTATTGTTTCAGGGTAATGTGGGTTGGAAAATACTTGTACTTTGGTGAACTTATGTATCCCAAGCAAATGAAAGGCCTCAATACCATGATAGACATGTGTGAAAAAGTATATCTGTCTCCTAAACAGACTTCAAGAGAATAATGTATTGTCGTAAATCTGTGTTAGGGATGGATGGATTGAGGTTGTTAGCAAAATACCTCACTAAAATTACAAGTACACTTGATTTGACTTTGAAAGGTTGTTGTACCAAAGGTGAATATTTTCTTACTGTCGGCAATGAATATCATTGTAGAGGAGAAACCTTGTTGTGGAAATATTATTCAGTAACTGAATTAAAGCAAGGTTTTAAAAAAGAAATCAAAAGAATTAAAGTAAGACAAATGTTGACATAAAATCATCATCACCACCATCATCATCATCATCATCATCATCATCATCATCATCATCATCATCA